>JAQQZY010000010.1:30350520-30374587 GCA_030068375.1 Ostorhinchus rueppellii | reverse complement strand
TGGAATGATACTATGACAAGTGGTGATGAAGGGCCCGGTAATCTGTTCCGCCCCCGGGCCCGGCCTTGACTTGTTCCACCGCTGGGTGGGAGTTAAAGACCGCACTGACATCAGGCTCCGCTAGACGTTCCCAGCAGACCCTCACAACACGTTTGGGCCTGCTGAGTCTGTCTGGCTTCTTCCCCTGCCAGCGGATCCAACTCACCACCAGGTGGTGATCAGTTGACAGCTCTACCCCTATCTTCATGGTCATGGTGATGCTACAAATATATAATTAAATCATCTATGATGTGCTGCTACGAAATAAACTCAGCAGCACCACTTTAAACATGTTCAGGAGTAAAATACACTAGAGTAGTAAAATCCACATTGTATAACACCAAGACATTGACAGGGACCATTTTTAATACACACTGACTACTTTTAGCAGAGTTTCCATACATTACCCATATTTTGCTGATAATGATAAAAGCTTTAGAGCCAAACATGCATTTGTAGTGGAGTATTTTCACGGTGTGGCATCAGTCCTTGTAGATAAATACAGGGTTTGACCACTTCCTGTTCCTCTGTACTGAATATCAGAGCTCAGGGATGAGAGGACAGTGAACAGAGCTGTGAGGAGTATGTCAGTGGCCCCATAGCGGAGGAATGCACAGGCCTGGTAGACGTTATGAAGCTAACACGTTGCTAGTTCGTCTTTAATTCAATGATTAAGTACCAGTTGGCAGTGAAAAGTCTCTGCGTGTCCCTGCCACTGTTTATTCAGAGGAACTGAGTGCGATGTTTTGCTAACGCAGCAGGAAACTAACGGCTGTGCCTGCTTGTAGCGGCTCTATAATGACGTAATGGCCGATTTACAGAGTCAGACGTTACACAAATGAGACAAGAACACACTATACAACACCGTTTACTCGCTGTCTGAAACATCTATGTTGGAAATAACATTAAGGAGCAAATGTTCGACTGCTGCGCCCACCGGCTGACGAGCTGTTTTTTGCTCAACAGGCTATCAAACGGAGCTCCATTACCAAGTTTTCAGAACAAAACCAACACGAAAAAGTGAAGACAGTTGAAAATTGCACGACATTTGAGTGACTATTCGTTGTCAGTCGCAGTAGGTAAACTCTATTAATATGCTCTGAACGTCATAATGTTCTCGGTTAGTTACAGATGCAGCCGACTGAAGGAATTTTCCCCCAAAAAACGGATCAACAAAAACATCTGTCAGGACTTACCCCTAAAAGGCAAACTTTGAGCTCCCTTATGGCCATGGCGGGTTCAGTAGGTTTTAAAGCATCGTTTGTTTAATGTTCAGTCAGTATCTTTGTCTCATCATGATTGAAACTTTATATTTTTTTCCCTCTTCTTCAATAAAAGACAAACCCAGCCCCTGACAGACAGACAGACTAGACCTTTCAAAATAAGACTCACACTGTCACTCCAACTCCACTTCATGGCCCATCTGCTATGACTACGCTACTATAATTTTATTATTATTATTATTATTTTATCATCTTCTTCATTATGTTAGTTCATTATTAACACTAAAATAAAAATGGAAATTTTAATACAATTAAAAGATAAAAATGTTTAACAAGGTCCACGTTACAACTCCTTATGGAAAGTTCTGCCTTGTTAGTCTCTGCGCATGTGCGTTTATCTAGCGTCTCTTTAACTTGCTGTCTAGGTTAGCTAAACTGCTGTTACCAAAAAGAGAGTAAGTGTACGGTCCAAATATCAGAATAAAATAAATATAACATCAAACCATTTTAACAGAAGAAACTTTTTACCCCTGCTTTATTTTTTAAGGTAAAACTACAGTTTCCGTTCTTCTACTGTTAATTTCATCTTACTTAACTGGACTAATTATCAAAGTCTGGTGTTTCTATTATCTCTCTAATATTAAAGTCTATTCAGTTTCAAAGTGCATTGTTTATTATTATTATTGTCGTTCCGGTAATCTAGTCTCTTGTTGATTTCGCAAATGATTGTCATGTTTATAATGATAATGATTGAGGGACATTAATAATTAATAATAATATTAAATGAGGGGGAGAGTTGTCCCTCCATGTTATGAGTATTCCAATAAATTACACTCCTGACAAAAGTTTGTAGAATTAAGCCCCCCCCAACGTGTTTCAGAGGTACACTGAAGAATTCGAAAGTTTCAAAGAAAATAAATGACAAATAAATTAAATTTAAGCAAAGAATCCATTTGTGTACTTCCCAAACCTTTTTGTCCACGAGTTTACATCCAGAATAACAGGGTGGAAAATACTGAGCTAAAACCACTGCAGATGTTCAGGAATCCACAGTTAACAAGTTAATCTTAGAAATGTATTCTTTATAACCTTGTCATAAATGTTCAGTTTTTGTTTTTTTTTTTACTTAAATATGCAGGATAAAATAGGCCAATAGGGTGGACCTTTAAGAGTGTGACAAGCATAAAAAGTTTTCAAAGTGTAACACTTGAAGGTGCGAGTTTGCACAGCTAAATTACTGTAGGAAAAATATTTTATCTGACTTGAAGAAAAGGGCAAAATGGTCTAAGAGGAATTTTGGTCTTTTCTTTGGGAGGCTGTTACAGTATGTACATACCAACAGAGAAGAGGACTTCAAGGACATAGTAAAAAGTTGGTTTTTTTTTAGTCTTACCTGATTAGAGACAATACAACCTACAGTTGTCTATAACATGACAGAATGGTCTGAGGTTTTGTCTTCATGGTTTGATTCATACACAGATTGCAGCATCAAATTTAACACATCAAAACACTATGCAAAAGTGTGTGTGTGTGTGTGTGTGTGTGTATATATATATATGCTGATTACTTCTGTTTCAGATGCTCAAATATACTTGCACTTGTTATAAAAAAAAAAAAAAAAATCTGGCTCATTTGTACAAGTTTCTATAAATGCTAAAAACAGAGAAGCCAATGTGCACTAGGAATGTCCATAAACAGTGTTGAAATAAATGAATGTGTCATCGTAATGCTGTGAAAGGTAACTGAAGAGACTGTAATACACAAGCACAAAATATTCAAGTTTAGAAGTACAAAAGCATGAGTTTTGTGTTATCAGAAGAAATACAGAATCAGACAAATTCATTAGATTGACACTTTATTCTTCACAGCATTATTCTGTCTGCAACAATAGGCTATAAAAGCTTGGGACCATATGAAAATACCCTTATGAGAAGCTTCTGAGCCCAACTAGCACTATCTGTTTCAGTCACAGGATTAATAATAACATCTTGAATCATGAGTCCAGATGAGATTGCTTTGATTTGCCTGTGACCAAAGCAAAGGCAGTCACACCAGCAAAACTCCATACAGGTCATTAATAATAACAATAAAAAAAATTATGTATGACAAAACATAAGAGATGAAAATACAGTATGTTTGCAATTTTACAACAATATACAGAAAGAGAAAGTAGGCCATGTCTTCGCTTAGAACATAACTGAACAATGACAGTACTTTACAACAGTCATAAATCAGCTGTGAAATGAAATGATTGACTTAATGAGTTTATTATTGTCACTTCCAACTGATGGCATGATCAGCAACTCCACACATGAAGAATTAAATACCATGACCAAATACACAACAAAACTACACCAGCCTCCTGTTAATCTCTGCACGTTATGGAGACAGTAATCATCACCACAGATTTGTTATTCCACCATTAAACTGCAGAAACGTCTGTTCCCCATGTTTACACGTTTGTGCAACAGAGGCAGAGACACCAGAAAAGATGATTGCACTATAGACCAAGCGTTGTCACAAAAACTGACAGTAACAATGCAGCTGTGTTTCTACAGTTTACAGTGATGAATATACTTTTGTTGCGCATTTGTTTGTCATTCATGTTTTCATCCACTGGTCAGTCGTGAGGTACAACACCACTTTATGTGCATTTGCTGCTCAAAGAAAAGAAAGCATTACAATATATTTATACATATATCCATATATTACTAAAAAGCTGAAATTTAAAATCAATGCATTTCTTGTATAGTCATCTGTATTCTTCAGAATACTTCTTAAATATATAATATATAGACCAATCATAAATTCTTCAGTGTCCAAAGAGTTTTTGTGTTAGTGGTTCTCTGGGGAATCTTGTCCAGTCTCTTCAGTTATGGCACAGTGGTTTTTATCCGAATATGTCAAATTTGCATCTCGATAAAGGATAAATTGCCTGACAGGGAGTGAGATTAGATCTAGTGACTTTCTTTAGAGCCCTAACCAGTAAAAAATAAAGTTTTGTGAGCTACTGGAAAGGTCTACCTTGCGCTCTATTCCCTACCCGCATTATGGATCCCTTCATTTCTCCTTTCACCCTCCTCCTTCATACAGGCTTGGCACTGCAAATGTATGTAAAAGTATGGTCCCACTGACTCTTATGTGAGTAGCCAACTAATCTGTTACAGTACATTCTCCGTATCTACTGTTGGCTGGGAAAACAGGAAACCAAAAATATGTGATATGTGGGAAAGAGTCAGGATGACAAAAGCAGGAAAAGTAATTCATCCATGAAGATATCTGTGTCACATGAACTCACCTATCCAGCAATGTGAGATCTCTCGTCAGTAACTAGTGACACTACAGGACAACTGACCAGCGGTACAGACAAGACTGCAGCACAGAGCCACCAAATACATCACTGTTGTGGTATCTCACATGTTGGCATCTCTCCTGTCTTTGCTTGGTGAGGGCTTTGCAGGATCCTTTGTTGCTGCTACTGCTGATGCTGCTGCTGCTGCTTTTCCATTAGCTGGAACTGCAGTATCTGCAGCAGCAGCAGCCGCCGCCACCGCTGCCACAGCAGGTGCACCTGCAGCAGCAGCAGCAACAACAGCAGAACGTTTGGTTTGCTCCTCACTGCGGGCCTCGGGGCTCGGCTGAGTGGGCGGGGCTTGCTCTGTGGACGGCTGGACGGTCAGCTCTTGCTGAAGTTTGTGGCTCTGCAGGAGGCGGAGCTGGACGCGGAGCTCCAAGATGGCTTCCTGCTCCTCATGGATGGCCTGGTTCAAATGGGTGTTTTTGTTCTAGTAGGCAAAAAACAGGGTTTAGGAAATAAGCATTTCCAACAATATTCAGAGAAAATGCTGAATTCATCATTTTAAATGGATATTTTAATTCCACTTAAAAGAAAGTGTCAAACAAACATGGACACATTTGTATGTACCCTACAAGTTTCACCTGAGAACAACCAAACCAAAACAGAGCTACATCTAATTCTCTACTCTGAATAAAAACTGGATTTGTAACTCACTGGATTCATTTTAACTCCCCCAGAATCACTTCGCACATCACTGGTCTCTTGTCAGATATACTTCATGTACTACTTATATTTAAAAGTTTAAAAGAAAACCTTTTGGATGTTTTTTTTTTTTTTTTTATTTAGGAAAAATATTCAATAGTACTGAATATTTGATAGTATACGTTTTTGCTGTTGTACTTTGTAAATGGCTCCTACATGCAAACAAATATACATAAAGATACAGAGAGAACTTTAGCTTTATTATGCATCACTTTTTTTGATTCCAGAGATTCTAATCTGTGCATAATTAAAAATAACTTTACATACAAGTTATAATCCTTTGGGCATAGATACATTTTTGCTGTTTTCAAAAACATAAATTATGTTCTCATCTTTTCATATTTGACTCTGAACTCAACACTTCTCTGTCACGTAAAAAACAGACACTCACCTCCAGTTCCTCATTTTGCTTCTGCAGATCTTCTAGAATCATCTGTAACTCTTCCTCGTCCTCACTCTCACTTTCACTGTCAGATGAATACTCCTCTGTCTCACTGCGACCCTGCTGCCGACTGAGTGACATACAGGTGTAAATGAAATCCACTTCACTTGTAATAACTGCAGCTCATTCTAATCTGGAAGAACAGATTCAGACTCCATCGTCTCTTACCTCTGTATGTCTGCTATTTCTGCTCGCAGTCTTTCGATTTCTTCCTTCTCTGTTGCAATCTGTCTCCTCAGAACCTGCTCAAGAGAGATTAATTCCTCTTGCTCTGTCAGGATCTCATTTTCCTAAGTTTGAAAAAGAAGACAGGAAAACATGAGAACAATCTATCTCAGTAACATAGAAGTGAAGCACAATAATAATTAAAGAAAAAAAAAAGTTTGAGCAGAGAAAGCTCCAATTTTGATTCCCTTCAACCCATTCTTAATAATGACTCACCTGGGCTAAGAGGAGGTTAATGACTTCTTCTTCATTCTCAGTCATTTCCTCTTTTGAAACATCTTCCTTCGATAAGCTCGCTATCTCCTGGGCAATCTTACTCTCACATTCCTGGAAAAACAGATGGCAAAAAATACAGAAATGGAGCAAAATGGTCAGGTAATTTTGGTTCCTGAATAATGGCAATGCTGAAACTACCTGTGATCTTTTTTTTAGCTACTTGTGAAGTAACACCAACTACAGACAGCTGATTCAATGGGTTGCTTTCTTGTATCCCAATGAAATACAGGTCTTGAACTGGTTGATATGGTCAAAAAGGGTGTTGTGAAGTGTTATTATTATTCAAATGTTATTGAAAAAAACAAAAGGCTAAAAAGGCTACAAGAACTGATGACAAAACACAACTTAAATTTATTTTAATATTTGTTGAACAAGAAATGTCTGAAGTGAAATAATGTCAATGTTGTAATGCAAGTATTTTTTTAAAAATGTTTTTCAGAAAGCAAAACTCTGATTAACTGAATTCATTCATTTGGGACCACCTGTGACTCACCTGACGTTTGGCCTCCCTCAGTTTGCGCTTCAGTGCAGTCAGGATTCTTTGAACCTCCCACAGTCGCTCCTCTTTGGACAAGTCTTTCACACCTGCCTGGAGGTCCCTGTGCAGGCGGTTTAGCAAAAACTCCTACAAAAAAACAACACACATTTATAAAACAGACCAAAATGTATTTAACAGTCATACACACAATAACTTACAATAATAAAATAATAATAATCATCATCATTATAATAATCATAATTACAACATTTAATTGAAAATAGAGAGTGGGTCACTGATTCTGGATAGAAGCCGTTTTTGGCAGTAAAATGCCATAGCTATTGATTTAAGAACTTAAGTGATTTTGCTTAAAATCAAGAAAACCATAGAAAATGGATAGACATCAGCTCTTAAATTAAACTTTTGTGAGCTACTTTTTTGTAATCATTATATTTGTCCAAAACAAATGTGCATTTAGTTGTACCAGGCATTGAAATGAATCAATGTACCTCATTGAATCAGAAAAAAAAGTGGTCTAATAATTTTTTCCATGACTGTAGATCAAAGTGAAATAAATGTCATGGTATGGTAAGGGTATATATGCTATATGTATTCTTATGAATCCAGTTTAATCAAAGACAGAGGATGCGGACTGATAGACTGCTCTAGTATAAAGTATGTGGTTGAAATTATGGAACACATGTTGAAAATATATCAAGCCATAAAAGGAAACCTGAGGGCAGATATGGTTTGATATGATCAGGGACTGAGATAAGAGAATGAACTATGAACAGACGGAGCTCGTGCTACCTATTACACAATTAAGTATCACTTTAATCTTCTCTAACAACTATCCATTAAAACATATTTGTGGACATTTCTGAGGGGCAATGAAAGAGAGATTTTGATACTTTTAAGTTGCTTTCTGTCAAATAAAACACAAACCTATTTAAACAAGAAGCAAAGAAGAAACAAAAGACAATCTTCACCATTTCTGTTTGGGGACTAAACCCTAAAACCAAGCTTCGTTTTTATATCACTAGCATGCTCCAAGAATTTACCATAAAAAAATGACCAAGAAGCAAGAAAAACAACCACCTCTTCCCAAACATAAATGTAATAAAATTTCATTGTTTTAAAATATCTTCATGTACAAGGAATCAAAACAACTTCAGTCATTATTGTACATACAAACTGAATGAATAGACCTATGAACATGCTATTAATGCAATATTAATCCAAGTAAATGTTCTGTCTAAATTATTCTTAACACATTAGTTGAACATTATCATTTTTCTTAATCAATAAATTGCATTTAGGTTCCTGTAGTTAGTCATGAGGTGGAGATGGTAAGTGCTGCTGGACTGAACCCACCTGTCGTCGGATCTCCTCTTTGATGCTCTCCTGGGTCTCAGGCAGTGCTGGCATCGTTGCCATGTTGGACCAACGCAGCGGACGCACCACCGGCTTCAGGACTACGTCTCCAAACAGCTCTCTCACATGTGTGAAGAACATGTAAAGGACACGGTTTCCAATCTGAACACAAAGTGAAAAAACTCAGAAAAGCGAACACAAAGCTCACAGTGTTACATTAAAATCATTAAATCTAGTAACTGCATCAGTTCTTACAATTAATTGCTTGTAATTAGTTGCTTTGTGTGCGTGTTAGGCTGTCTCTGTACCAAAACATTCCTGCATATTTACTTATCCTGAATAAACTAATTAATAGTGGTGTTTATATCAGTGTTGTGGCGAGTGCTGCTGTTAGTTTAGAATAAGTGGGGCAGCCACAGAGAAGTCCCCTATGGGAATAAATTAGCTTCACTAAACTGGGCCAGGGTCTCAGAAATGGATGTTTGATCCAAAAAAAAATCTTGGTTAGTTTGTTGCTAGGGGGATGTGTCTTATCTTCCAAAGAGCCTCTGTTATGGTGTTTGATGTTTACTTTTCTCGCCTGTTGCCGAGTTGCTTTTCCTTCCAACATTACCCCAACTGTACTTTTTTACCTCATCTTGTTTTCCTTCTACCGTTATCATTCCCTGTTAATGTCGAATTACTTGATCTATGTTTTCCCTCTGACCTGTATGGTTGGATTGAGGACGATGGAGATGTTCTGAATATTCATCTTGGTATCTGCCTCCCTGGTGATGACGTGGTCCATGTGTGCGACGAGCCAAGACAGAAGGAGGCGGCTCTCTGGCGACACCTCCGTTAACAGTCTCTGGAACTCCGTCACCTTCTCTGCCTCCACCTGCCGACCACAGGCGTCCTCGAAGCGCTGAGCTAGGTCTCGGCCCAGCAAGTTCTCTGGTAGTTCCCGCAGGTACTGCTTTAGGAGACTGGCCACTGTGTGTGGGTCATACTCCTCCAGGCAGGGGCACTCCTCTCGGTCATATGCTGCTTTCAGTTCATCCACCTTGGACTTCATACCTGAAAAAGACAACAAGTTCTAACTTTTACCAGCCATCAGCTCACCGATATCCAAAAGGGTTAGGGGTACATGTGAGACCATTTTGAACTGATGATGTTTTTTTAAAGCTATATTTTAAAACACAGAAACTAAAAAATATACCCTTTCAAATGAAGTCTACAAACATGCATTTTGACCTTACACTTCTTGATAACACCAACTCTCAATAGACCCGGAGTTTAAGATTAGCGTTTTAGCAAAAAAGGGTGAATATGAAAAAATTAACACAAGGTCAAATACAACAAATTCTGACAAAAGTTTTGTATTTTGCTAGACTTTTTTGATGATGTAAAATGATCTTTCAAAGTTTGTATACCTGAGACCCGGTAGATACCCTCACACTTCATCCCATAATTCTCAATGTAGTCCACACACTCTCTGAAGATGGCTGGCAGCTGGATGCCATCGTACAGAGCTGTCCTCTTGACAGCCTCAGTCAGTGGTGCTCCAAAGATGGGCCTAAAGGTGGGTGTCTCCACTGGGACCGGCTCAACCTCTGTTGGAGGCTTCTTCTTCTTCTTCTTCTCTTTCCACTGCTTGACAACATCAGCGGCTGTCAGGTCCTTGGACTTCTTATCCTTGGCCTTGTCCTCCTTTGGGAGCTTCTCCTTCACCTTGAAGTCTTTCTCCTTCTTTTTGGAGAAGCTTGGCTTCTTGAACACGTGGATCCCCTTGGAGCGCTTCATCTTAGATGGGCTCTCCGCTTCGTCTGCTGAGCTGTCCTCCTGAAAGGCGGCGTATCCTTCCGCTGGTAAAAGTAGAGAAAGACCACAGAAAGAGGGTTACATCTGAGGAGAGAAAAAACTGTTTTCCTTATCCTCCTACGACGACGACAGAACCATGATAGCAGTGAAACAGAAACAGGAAGAGAAATGTGCGAGGGAGAGAAGACAGCAGAGGAGGGGGAGAATGGGGACTTGGAAAAGAGGTCAGCCACTGATTTAGCATAGTTCCCACTGCACCTTACGCCTCTCCTCTCAGAGCAAACAGCCACAAGACATGCTCAAACACAGATATAGGCTTTTCCTTCATAGTTTTAGTCTCCTCAAATTTTCTCTACTTTGGGATTTCCCGAGAAAGCTCATTGTGTATCGCACCACTGACTGGGGCACACCTCCACTCAACTCTGAGGGTGTGTCCTGAAACTGTCCATCGCTTCCTCTATCCCACCATACCCTTGTGCTGGAGCTAAATACAGATATGGAAAAATCCTGACAGAAAGGAGACAATGGGATCGACTACAACTTAGTGAAAAACATTCCAGTAAACCAACATTTTCTACTGCATAATAATTCATCTAGGATATCTCAAATTGTTTCAAGGATTGTTTTGAAAAATAAAAAATAAAAAATTGAAAACATCAACTAAGATCCTGGTGACTGCAAAAGCCGGTGTCCATGCTGCAAAAATGTTAGTTTTTTTCCCCCACTAGAACAGAGTGAACATCCAAGAATGGATTATTTTAATTTCCTTTAAATCCTTATATGGTAAAGTGCTAATATTCATCACAGATACAATAACATTCTGAATAACAATTCACACACGACCTAATAACTTTTTCATACAACAGAATTATATTAATATTAGACGTACAATTAAATTTGGTTGAAAAAACTATTTATATGTGCACATGCTGGAAACTGCAGTATGGTACGGTTTCTTAGATGTCCATCATGAATTTCAATACCATCTGGCCTATTACAAACAAGCAATTGATCAGTTTGTGAATGGACATATTTATGATCTAGTTTAACCAAACCTTTTAATTCTAGGACTTAAAAAGGTATTTGGACTAGATTTTAAACATTTTGTAAGGTCCCACAAACTCAATACCAGTTTTCACATGATTCTTATCAAGAAAATGTATGATATAAACTGATGTTACTTGCTTCATATGTCCATCATTCAATGTCATTAATTACATTAAATCTTGCACAACCTCTTCATCCTAAAAATGTCCTCTTAGGAACTATGGTCTCTATCGTCTCACACTATGGCTTTACTATTTAACATTTTAATTGACTTTCACGCCACTACAAGCAGAAAAAGGTATTAGAATAGCAATGTATGAAGCTGTTTTTACTGCACACGGCACTGCACAAGATTTCTGTAACCTTTTTTTTTTTTTTTTTTTTATACAGTTAATTTAGTTTTTAATGAGTTTGTCTTTTAAATGCCTGTTGGTTGAGTGTAATTTCCGAACTATCTTACATATAAATGAGTCTTATGTGTTGAATTAGAAATGAATCATTCAATACATTAAGAATCCCCTCCTTGAGTTTTGGATGGGAATGTTTGTGGTTAACTTCACTTGTGTCTGTGACCAAAAATAATCAACATTGTCTCATATGTGCTTATATTTATCACGTTTAGCCTGGAATTCTTTGTTTTTACCTCCTGCATGGCAGAAACAACAAGTCTTTACAATTTTCAGAAATAACCGAGAAAAATATTTCTGTGAGCTCAGCAGAAGTCAAATCTATCAGGTGACATGAACATGATAAGTGAACGTGATATGAACAAAAAGCTCTTCAGGTTCCTGTTCACTGATATTATGTCATCTGCTCTCTCTAGTAAGTAAAAGTATTACTGGATAATATCTTACTTCTCTTCTCCTTCTTTTTAAACTTGTTCTTCTTCTTGCTGTGCTCTTTGTCATCATCGGAGACATAAGCATCTGGGGCCTCATGGTGATGGCCATCATGTGGCGGCGATGGCTCGCCGGTTCGGTACAGCCCAGGGAACTTGGTGGGACTGATCTCCTCAGAGCTGGGGGTGCGGGCTACACCCCCTGGATGCTCAGCCCTGCGCTGCTCTGCAGGGCTGCTGCTGGGGGGCAGGAAGCACTCAGTCATGGCTGCTCAGCCTTGATCACTCCTGTGGCTGACACATCATCTCTCCATCACACCTGTGGGAGGAAATGGGGAAAAGAGTAGGGTTTCAGATTTATTCCATGTGACGATGCTGTGTTTATACATGTGGACATATACAAAAAAAAGGAAAATAAAAAATAAAAAACAGGTTTTATGCAGTGTCTGTTCATGTGGGAATTCATTTATATCTCTGTACATGGTTGACCTGCTTCATGGCATCTTGCAAAACAGATCTTGAGATAAATTTAATTCTGTTATTAAATAAAGAAAACTAAAATGTTTAAGTTATCATTTTAACTTGTCACTAAATGTAAATAAGTTTGCATTCACTAAGAGTTCAATATTTGCTTTCATGCATCGTGGAATACTCTCTGCCAGTCACATCAGTGCTGAGTATTTTAAGCCACTCCTGCTGCAGAAATGCCAGCAGAGTGCCTTTGTTTGATGGACTGTGATCATCTGTCTTCCTCTGAATCACATTCCAGAGGTTTTCAGTTGGGGTCAGGTCTGGACATTTGAAATTGGATATCTTAATTCTTTCCAGAGTTGTAAATCAGAAGACACGTTGGGCCTTGGATAGACTGATCATTACACAAACTTTGCAAAACTAAAAACAACAATAAGTTAATGTCCAATTTAAAGGTCTAAATAACAAAAATATTTTAACACATTTCAGTTGTTCGTTCTTCATAATCCTTCAGGTAAACTGCACATGATAACTTTTAAACTAAAGTCAAATAAATCACCCTAAAAATCGCTTGCCACCAGTACATAGTAATAGTAGTAATAGTAGGAGTAGTAACCAGTAGAAAAGTCAGAGCTCTCTCGTGTTTCTTCTTGTCTTTTTTTTTTTTTTTTTTTATCTTGCAAGTATGCTTGATGAACAGCTGCAACAGTAATGCCCACCCACCAGATGGGGCTCTGCAATGTAGACTTCAGTCTACTTCTCACATGCCAATTCTAACATTAACAGTTACATCACTTTAAAAACTACGGTTGACAAACTAAACTACACTATGCAGTATTATATTAAAAGCACAGTCCTCGCAAAGCAGTTAGAGACACCCATTTATCTGATGAAATGGAAATCCAGGTTCTTATTGGACCCACAGTCTAACAGTTTGTGTTGCTCATATTAAATTGTGCAGAAAACGGGAACTCCGCAGCTATCAGGTCAGACGTGTTTAAGGAAGTACATGTATAAACGTAATCATTGCTGGGATATGGCGTCTTTTAGGGGAGCAATTAGGTTCAAACATTACTGAGTAAATGTTGTTCTCAATCTGTCAGTGTATGTAAAATCCCTGTCAAAATTCAGTGTATCAGATTAAAGTCTGACCGACATTCTAATACACCCGGTGTTAATTTCCATTAAACGCGGCGGCTGTTAGAATGCAAACGTGGAAACTCGTATAACGACAGCTGCACATTTACTGATACAAGACTGGCTGAAAAACTATTCATAAATGCTCTCTGTCTGACATCTTAACCTTCCTGCGGTTAGGTCCGTTTATCTTCGCTATTTCCTTGCCTTATCTTATCTGTGGAGAAAGAACAGCTGCTCACATACCATCGATCTGCTGGTAAAAGGCTCACACAAGTTTATACACTCCCAAATTTAAGCATATTTAAATCCAGCTCAGTCAAAAGTAGCAGCTCTCCTCTGAATGGAGGGGCCCATATGCTAGCGTTAGTTCAGCTAGCTGCCAACCTGCTAAGTTAGCTGATTAGCCCAGCCTACCCGTCCCGAATAAAGCTGCAGTTTCGTCCACATAAGATATATAACTAGCAGGAGTTTCTAAACTATATTTTGCAACTGTTGTTGTGCCGTTCAACGAGTAAAATACAAAAGACAAGAAACTTTACCAAGTACTATTCCGTTCGGTCAATTTCAGAGTGAAGCTTCCGGCTGTCTGTATTCCAAATAAAACAGTCTACGCATGCGCATTCTGACAAGTGCATCATAGGAAATGTAGTTCAGGAACTAAACGCTTCAGTTACTTTTGAGTTCGCCCTTAAATATGTAGTTATTTATCTTGGGGGTTTTGACAAGAATAATCTGGAATTATCGGAAAATGTTTAGACTGTGGTATGATTTTGATCTTAACCACGCGTCTGTTTAGGATACAAGTTTGTGTACACAAGAAATGGTCTAACAAGGCTTTGAATAGCAGCACCAATCTAAATTTGGGTAAAACCACTAACTATTCTGAATCATATGAACTTTCCTAAACGCTGTGGTTAGGCTCAGAGGATTGGTGGTCATCCTAACATATGAAACACATTAGTCATGTGATCTTCGCTGGCATCGTCTGTTCAAAAGTCCCACAGCTGCAGTGGCAAAATGAGGTCATTATCAATATAATAAAAAGCAAAAACAAAAAAAGACAGACAAACAAGGTCTCATTGTGTGTCCAGTACATTAGTCTTCGCAAACTGCTGTTGCATGCCAATTGGGAACAGAATCAGAGATAGGGCACCCTGCTGCCTTTTGAAAAAGCACTGGCATTACAAAGAGCATTTGTGTGTGGCGGTGAGAGATTGGCATCGGCAAAGTTCCCCTCTCCCTCCATTCGCATGAGATGGTCAGTGAGCAGAGGAACACCTGTGAACTAGAATGATATAATAACAACGTTGTTTCCCCAGGAAATGATGAGTTTCCTGACTCAGGCAACACTAGGCTAAGATTAGAGCGGGAGACAGGCAACAGGGAAAACAAACATTTACTATTCCACACATACAGAGCAATTTTGTACAAAATCATTTGAAAGTTATGGTGACTTTTATCAAACAAAACATCTGACACCAAATTTTTCTTTATTTGGTATGACACTGGAATTTTGCATATCATAACTGTAAAAATACATTATACATATACACCTCTAGTAAAAAACACTATTGAAAACATATCTAAAAAATATACAGTGAAACAGGACAGCAGAATAAAAACAATTTGCATGGGTTAAAGGGGTCAGAGGGTGTATTTTACAAGGTAACTGAGGAACGCTAACACACAACAGTCAGAATTTTTCTGCCCTCAGTCCACTGGTATGGTCCAGACATTTGGTACCAATATGTGCCCACACTTCAGAAGAGACAGTTCATGCACTTCACAGCCTTGCTGCCGTAGTCCACACACTCAGGCCCGATGCATTGGCAGCAGGCGTTGTGAAACCAGCGGTACTTGGATCCTCCCATTGACTCGCAGTATTGTTTACATTGACGGATAGACACACAGTCGTCGAAGTACACCACTGTGCACATGTTCTCTGAAATAGGAATCGACAGGCAAGAAGACATGAGTCATACAGCCAGTAAACACGGTTTATGAAAAACAAACACCATTTCAATTAACCCTCACTCTTCCTTTTACATTACAAAAGGAACTTGCTGGGTCTAAGTGTGACCATATGCTTTGGTGAGTGTAATGAGTTAACGGCTCAGCTCTGTGGGAGCACTGTTATTATGAGTGTATCTTTATAGCAAACAGTACAGCCTCAGAGGCAGAAGGCCAAAACAGCCACACGTGGAATAAAAAAAAAAAAAAAAAAGGCAGCAAAGCAACTCTTTTCAACCTTGTTACAATTCCCTAAAGTAGAGGTCTTTTGGCAGTCATGGCCCTGAAATGGTGAAAACTTGACCCAACCCAAACTGGTTTCAGTTTAAGACTTTGTAGTCCACTCCAGCTCTGGGTTGAGTTTGACTTTATTACTATGGGTCATAGTGAGTGTCAATAAATGCAAATGAAAAATGTGACTGGACCTGACAGGCCCAGAAAAGTATGTGAACACAGAACGCATCTAATGGGGTGTAAATCAACTCATTCATAAACACAAACAGCTTGAAGCCACTTTGAAGATATAGGTTATTAAACACTAACTGACCAAACCCCGCCCTCCCCCAGCCTGACCTGTGAGTACTTAAATAAGCGTGTTACCTTGAGTGTCATAGCTGGCATGGATGCTATTTCCTGGCACTGACACATTCTGGGGCTGGTTGTCCAGTGACTCCAGGAAGGACACGAGGTTCTCGTGATGAGACAGTTCCTCTGCAACGGGGAAGGACACCACCATCATGTTAATGGGAGCGTCTCCTTCTGTGAGTGCACGGAACAGGGAGGGGATCGGACGGTGCAGCTCCTCCACAGTGCTCTTCGACGTGGCAGGGGAGTCGCTGTAGTTCTTGGGGTTACACATCCCTGAAAGAAAAATGAACCATAGTCAAGGGTTAGTTTGCAAAAAAGGACATTTTAACTAATTCAAAGAGATTTTAAAATGTTCAATTTCTTCTATACTTCAGTGAAATTCATTTGTCATTTCTTAATACCACCTGCAATTTGTAATGATATCAGCACTTCTGCTCACATTTTCATTCTGCAGTACTAAAAACAATATTTGAGCGCTGCATTTTGCCAGTTGAACCTATTTCACACACTTTTTGAGAAACTGCCAACATATCATTGCAGTTTTCAACCATGCTGAAAATTAAAGTTAGTTTGATATTTTCTGGTGTAATTTTGACACAGTGGCCACACACACACACACACACACACACACACAAAATGTTTTCTTTTTAAAGCAAAGTCTTTGTGGAGCTATTATGAGAATATTTTGATAGAGTCAACATTTCAAGCTCAAACATTTATGGCATGAGATCTTGACACTGTACATGTATGGAATAAATTCAGATGAGTCTTGACCATAGACTGTACGATAAGGACAGTGACAGTCCCGCAAAAATGAAGCTCAAGTATGCCTCTAGGGAAGATTGAGACATTTTGGCAGCTGTATAGCTCAATAATCATTCCCACCTCTATTTCTGTCAAAGAGACAAGTCATACCAAGTCCTTTTTTTTAGGCAGATTTCAAGAGACTCTGTTCTAACCAAACCAACAATTTTCTGATCAGTTTGTTTATAAGAAGATATTTGATGGTGGAGAAGCAGAGGTGATGAACAGCAGTAATGAATAATTATGGTTGGTAAAGTAGCCAGAACCCAATCCAAAAAATGTTAATACAGTGAGAGGAAATGGCATTGCAGTGTCCGTCCAAATTTAATCCTCTATTATCACACACACACACAGACAAAATAATAAATTAAAAAAAAAAAAAAAAAAAAAAAAAACTTGCACAATTTGTGGACAGAAAAATGGTGGCAGAAGCATAACCTCCATGTTGGAGGTAATAACTAGTAGCATGTGGTACTTGTGTTAAAATGCATAGAAATCTGTGGTGTTCAGTCTGGTTACTATAAAATGTATACTATTACCATTATAAAACTACATAAAAATGTAGGCGTTATTCATAATCAGTTGAAAATCCATCCATCCATCCTCTGAAGGCAAGGCAAGTTTATTTGTATAACACGTTTCATGTACAAGACAATTCAAAGTGCTTTACATAAAACATAAAAAACCATCACAGGAGAGGCCTAAAAAGGGAAAGTTAAGACCTAAAATTTAAAAACATAAAACACAAAGAATATTTTTAAAAAATTAAAATGTGATTTTAAAGTTGATTTAAAAGACATTATTTAAGAGTTTAATAGAAAGCTGCAGTAAAAAAGGTTTTCAGGCCTGATTTAAATGAGCTGACAGTTTGAGCAGACCTCAGGTATTCAGGAAGTTTGTTCCAAAGGTGAGGAGCAGAAGAACTGAATGCTGCTTTACTTTGTTTGGTTCTAATTTTGGGAACACACAGTAAACCTGTCCCTGATGACCTCAGAAGTCTGGGTGCTTCATAGGGAACTAACAAGTCTAGGATGGATTTGGGTCCAAGGCCGTTCAGTGCTTTGTAGACCAGGAGTAAGATCTGGAACTCTATCCGTTGACTCACAGGAAGCCAGTGTAGTGATTTGAAGATGATGTGATATGGTCCAGTTTCTGGGTATTATATGAAGCCACTTTACCCTCATTAGGGTCACTGAGGCCTATCCCTGCTACTTATGGGTGAAGGCGTGGTACACCCTGGACATGTCACAACTTCATTTAATAACATTGTATTCTGAACTATTTTGTAAATGGAGTGAGAAAAGATCTGATCACATTACTTCAGTTTTGTGGATGTCACAGGATTTTAGAAAAACAATTTAACTGATCAAATTTTCCATGAAGAAATACCATTTCCTGAAATCTTGACTCACCACTGAAACAATTCTTATTTATCTAGAAACAGGTTTATTTCATCATTGAAATGCTCAGTATAGTTTTCTGTGTATTTTAACTATGGTCTTAATTTTGATTCAAAGCCTCAGAATCCCCCTCTACAGAGTCAGATTTGTCACCGTGTAAGAAATCCAATTTTTTTTGCATCAAAAGCAGCAACATTTGCAAACAGTGTGGACAAAACATCAGAATCAACCTTTAAAACCACAAAAATGTACATGTGTGTGTAATTACTCAATAAAAATTCCTCTTACTACAACTGAACCCCACAAATGGACAGAAAAATTACAGAGAACATGACGCAATGTTCTCCGTACTTGACTGAGGGGAAGAGGTGGAAATCTCAGGGAATAAAAACAAAACTATCTGCGTAGCTGCATACCACTACACCTTGTAAATTGGGGTGAACAGAGAATTTACTCCCAAATCTTAATTTTTTTGCATAAATATTTATTGCAGCTGGAGCCGTTTAGGGGTCTCAAATGGACTCAACAAGGGCACTTGCATAAAAACAAACTACTGTCAGTAGAATCTTATCTCAGCTGCTTTTAACACTTCATTTCATTTCCAAATACAGTAGTAATCACTTGACAAAGTCCCCACATCCTCCGATATGATCTGAGTAACCCTTTAAATGAGTCAAAGTGAATTAGAGCTAATGGGGTAAATCATTTAATGGGGACCGGAGTTTGACAGAGGAATTGGATTACAAAGCGGTGCTAAAAGCAGAGCCGGAGCAGCTGTTTTCGATAAAGAGTACACATGGGTCCTCCCTCCTGCCCTCCCAGTCGTCTCCTCTGCTGGGCTCTAACCGCTCACAGATACACACTTCAAAGTAGCCAGCATTTGGCACAGATAACATGTTTAGAGTGGAAACTTACTTAAGTGTTCATAAGGCTGTGAAAAAAGAAAAAAGGCTAAATAAGTCAGATATGTTGCCCCAGCTCCAGGCTGTCCACAGTGGACTGCATTAAAGTTTGTCCAGGAGGAAAAACTCTACGGCCATAACATCTGTGCAGCAGCAATAGTAGCAGCAGCAGCAGCAGAGTTCAGCACTCAGTGTCAGACACTTGTATTTGTGTTCCACATGAAAGAGCTTTAATAAAGCCTCCTTGTCAGCACGTACGGCAATATCTGTCTGTCAAAGTTGATCTGAGCGCCTGCACCGGTTTGAAGTGGCTTTCAGATGAGGATCGGACTTAACAGGCCAAATGTTTTCTTGTTTCTCAAATCCGGTTGTTTTGGATCTCCCTGGGATTTTACACCCCCCACCGCTGCAAAAACCTGGGCAAAGAGGCTGAGAGTCAAAGTTCATTCCAGCAGGTCGCCCTCCTCATTCTGTCTTTTCCGGCTCTTTCTCCCTTTGATCCGATGGATGGCCTCAGACTTCTCTTCCATATCATATGTCTTCTGTCCTGAGGTCAGTCTGACCCACTTTTAGAAGTTTGCTTTCATCGTAAGTGTGATTTTTATTTTCATTTATTTGCCCAAAAATAACATGGATGATTCCATGTTATGCTCTTTGAAAATATTAATAATGATCATGATTTTCAATGAACTCTGGGTGTTTTGTCCCTGTTGTGTGTGTGTGTGTGTGACATCTGTGTTTTGATTTTATATGAAGCATCCACCCAAACCTGTATTGCAGGTTATATAAACCTGTTTATTAAACTTCACTCCAGCTCAGTACCACAACTTCTACTCTACATTTATGTTTCCTAAACATAGGGTCAGGCCCCAACATGGAGCAGGGAGCCAGTCTAATTAGATCAACATTAGTCAAAATAAAATACATAATGATATGACATGTAAAATTATGTCATTATTAAAGTTAGGATACAATATTTTTTACCTCTTCTCATGAAATGATTGTGACAATGCAATTTATCATAACTGGGACTCGGTATGTAATCCTTACACCTGGTCTAAGGTGATTACAGATTTGTATAAAAATAGCAATATATCTGAAAAGAAAATTATTCCAGTTTTAATGGGCAACAGTGTATAATGTTAACCTCTGAAGTGCAGAGGAGAGGGAGGAGAAATAATAAAACAAAAAATGATGATAAAAGGGAAAAGAAAAACTATGTAAAGAGTGTTGGGGAGTGTTAAGGTTAGTTTAAAAAAAAAAAAAGTAGTATGCATGCATGCAAGCATATGTATAGCGTAAAATAAATCCATCTATGGTATAGTGTACATGTGTGTGCATCTGTATAACTTAGAGCAACATTACTCCTTTACTCTCCTGCTCACTGACATACTGTAACCCACCACTCATAAAAGCCCCTCATGGCTCTGTGCTGCGTGGGCCAGTATCTGGCTTCTGTCACCTCACACTCATCTGGTATCAGAGCGGTAACACTCTGTACAAACCGTTTCCTTTTAAAACCTGCACTCTCCCCACCTGTCAAGTACATTAAAGACACAATTGCATTTTTCATAGGCTTTCTACACAGACAAACTGTTCAGTGACACAGAGATGAACAAGGAGGCCACGTCACAGCAGTCTGACATGTATTGAAGAGACACAGTCACTCAGATAATGGAGTCAGGATTAATATCTGAGGTACAAACCATCTGTCACAGATATGACTGGAAACCTACAAATGAAACTGATGGAGATGAAATTTAGAACGATAAAGTACAGCTGGTCGTACTTCATAAGACTGAGAATTTAATCAATGCATCATCTAAGCTACAGGAGTTGCAATTCTTAAAAAAGATAAAATATGTCATAACATACAATAATAAACAGAGCACTGTGGTGATAGAGACAAATTACTGTTGCCATTCTCATATCCATCAAAATAAGGATTTTTGTAAGTATCATTCAGCACTAGTTTATACATCAAATAGTGTCAAACAGAGTTATTGATCACTGGTTGTTATTTCAGTTGCTGTGTCGAACTTCAATTTTTCTTAAAGTTTAGGCTGAATGCAAACTAATCCATATTTCATTTCTGCAATGTCACCCACTATCATTCTGAGTATTCTCTGCTGCATTAAACAAACGCTGTAACACTGTACAATGGAGAGCTTGTCTTAAAAGGAACTAAATCTGAACATTTTACCTTAAATTAATCAGCAATGAAGTTTATTTCTAATCTTTATATTTTTTTTCTAACATTCTATCATTTCTCATTTTTAGACTATATTGCAGATTCTACACTGATGGTGTGTCCAAGTTAACAGTGGTATTATGATACTGTAATTCTGTGATATTTAATACACACCTTGGCCAAAACAGTCCAAGTGAATAGTTCAGTTCCATTAGATTTAGATTGAACTGTGTTGAATGTGACCTTTAACTCTGATATAATGTGTATCTTCTCATTTCTGAAACAACCATCAGTTTGGTAGCGGGCATAAACTCCTACTCCACCTTTGACCTATGGGTGGGCAGGGGTGGAAAAAATGTTCAAGTCTTAGTTTATTGGCTCAAATGTTTGCCTTCATTTCAGAAAATAGTGATACCAGATGAGTGAAAGTGGATGAGTGACACCGACGGGAGAAACCGTTCATAGTTAATAGTATATTTTTAATGTAATTGAGTATTTAACCCTTTCATGCAAACTGGTCACTACAGTGAACAGCTATTCTATGGCCGTTTTCTTGTATATTGATGGGTTTTGTTGTTTTAGTTCCATATCAGATGACACAGTGGACTCTCATGCATTCACACAATTACTGTAACTTTGCTGTTTTTGATAAACCTGATCTGCCGTAGCATATTTGAGTGTAAATCAGTTGCTTATTAGACTGTAATTAACTTTTTTTTTTAAAGCAGTAAGGTTTTTATGCATAGTATCTCCATGAAGTGAGAAAAGACTAGTATTAGAGTATATTAAAATGAGAGAAAACATCAGATTAGCGGCATTAAAAAGGTTTTTATTTCATAGATTTCATACAGTGTATCAATAAATGGATGTTTCTATGCTTCAGAAACTAAACAAATGGTGTTCAGCTGAGAGGACAGTTTTACAACTCCCTGAAAAATAGGTTCATAAGAAAAATTTCAATTGTATTATTTTTTTCATGCCTAAAGAGGAATGAAAACGCACAGGAAAAAATAATCTAGATTCATCTCAAAATTCATGCATGAAAGGGTTAATATGATGCATTAGAAACCTGTACTGTGCCCTATTCTTTAAACAAGAAGGTTCTTCAATCATCTTTGACTGCAACAGAGAAGGGGGTGTGTTCCTGACCACCACATCCAAATATGTCCAATGTGTCCAGTCTGGATCCAGTTCTGGGCTAAACAGTTTAGCCCTAAGATCAGAAATCATTATAATGATGAACTGTTGTGACTAAAGGACATGCTGAACTCACCCACACAGTCGCAACACTCTTCCCACAGATTCCCCAAACACAGCATACACTCTTTACAGCAGGAACAGTTCCCGTCAGATGGACGACACTGACACAGCTCCTGCAGACACAACAACAGAAACAGTACATCATCAACGCTCAAACACAAAAACACCTCTGGGATGAAAATATAATGATGAATACAATGTGGTCCAGGTTAAACATCATTATTGACAACTTACTTTCTGCACAATTTTCTCTGTATATCTGCTTTATTCAGCCAATATGTAACTTTATGTATGTGGTGGCAAAAAAACAAAAAAAAAACAAAACCAAACAAAAACAAAAAACATAACAATGCATGCACTCCTACGCTGCTTAAAAATTAATATAATGTGACATTAAAGGCCCTTGATCATCAGCCTGTGTTGTAATTTTTTCTCACAGGAATTAAATGCGTCAATATCTCACAACTTTGAAAACAAAGGGCCTTACAAATGAAAACTCAGGCCCTCCAGATGTTCGTTTGAATATACACACTGTTCATTCTGAAACTATTAGACAAACATTACTTTTGACCCAGTAATAGTGACAACTGAAATCTGGGGATTGCCAAAGTCAGTCTGTATCCTCTGTATCCTCTGGGCAGGGTGGGAACTACAGCAGAGCCAAGGGGAGTTTGGTTCTCGATGAAAACAAGATTTAGGTTTTTCTTATATTAGAGACATAATATTGGCAATAACACTGACAATAAGCCATTTCTAGAATTATTTTCCTGTATCTTCAACTGTGTTTGTCACTAAGCCTTACTTAAAAGTGAATTAATTATTGATGTATGATACAGTACTGTGCAAAAGTCTCAGGTCGTCTTTAGGTCCGTTGTTTGTGCAGGATTGAAATGAGCACACATATGCGTTTCTTATTCTCTTTTCTTCAGATACAAAAAGAAAATATATACACAGCCTTATCAGACACACAAAAACAGAAAAAAATGGGTTGTAAAGATTAAAGTCAGTATTTGATTTGACCCCCAACCCCATGACAAGAAGCAGCACAAACAGGTGCTGCTTCCACACCTGTGGAATGAAACCTGATATAAAACATCAGGAAATTAATGCAATAATAATAAAATCACATTTTGTCTGAAAAAAAGGATAAAAGACATGTTAAATGCAAAGGGGGGTCAGTCTAAACATTACAGCCATTTTTATGCATCCATTGTTTCCCTGAAACTTGTGTTTTTCCTGCTGTGCATATTTCACATTTATCCAGATTGGATCTGAATACAGAGACTGAGAAACTTTACTAAAGCAACAAACCTAATATTGGCCAAGGACTTCTGCATCATATTTTATGTACATTGAACATAGAAGAAGGAATCACTCTGCAAGTAAATCTAAAAAAATATATATCCTTCCTGTTGAACACAAACAAAAGAGCACCCCTACAGGCTTGGGGGGGGGGGGGGACCCTAAACAGAAAAAAAAAATCAACACAAATAAACATA
>JAQQZY010000010.1:30327658-30345555 GCA_030068375.1 Ostorhinchus rueppellii | reverse complement strand
TGACACATTCCTGTGGTGGTGCTTTTTTTTTGTTTTTAATTCACAGTCTTATAAAAAGAAATTAAAATGATTAAAAGCTAAATCAAGTGTAAAAAGTTACATCTTGGCCAAAGGATTTTTAAAGGAGTAGAGACAAGTGGATATCCAGCTAGTCAGCCAAAACTATCACTGCTGGAAATTTAATTTTCAGCTGTTTTTTCCATTGCCACTGTCAACTCGCTTTAACTCAACTTGATTTTGCCATCAGCTCACTGCACTTCCAGTGCAGGTTTAATATTACCTCAGTGCAGGAGGTTTCATAACAACATAAATTATTGTCATAAACTATAGCCAGTGTGATTGCAGCTACAAGCAAAGCAGCAATGGAGAAGGAAGAAACTGTAGGTTATAATAACTTACATTTAAAAAAAAAAAATAATAATTATATTAAGAGTTTTTGCATTTTCATTTACGTTTCACTTGCATTTTTATTTTCCTGAACTGGAGCATAATGATTCCATGTGTACTGACACAGCAAACATTTGGGATCAACCAATCTGGGATCTGGATGGTTTTATGACATGTATAATTTTGCTTTGGCTCACTTGGAACCTTGGCAAAGGAGACAATAGTAACAGTATCTGATAGTCCCAGGTGGCCTGTGCTCTTACACAATGGAAACACTAAAAGCTCAGCTCAGCTAATACTGTCAGTATTTGACTTCAACAGAACCGGGATAACTCCTGAAATAAACATCTAAGTCAAAGTAATTTATCAATACATCTAAGATAAAATATCAAATTAACCAAATAACAAATTAGCCTCACTGCATAATTAAAAAGTGATACACAAATGGACAAAAGTA
Source organism: Ostorhinchus rueppellii (assembly GCA_030068375.1). NCBI lineage: Eukaryota > Metazoa > Chordata > Actinopteri > Kurtiformes > Apogonidae > Ostorhinchus > Ostorhinchus rueppellii. The sequence continues at coordinate 30,344,711 of JAQQZY010000010.1, read as the reverse complement.
TTGGGACATGCTGAATTCAGGTGTTTCTTTTCTAACAGGGGTCTGGGATACAAAACAATGACAAATGTCATAATATAGTTTTCTATTATGATAAATATCATGGTAATTATTAATATTGATGTCTGCATCTCAAATCAGCATAAACAGGACATCTTACAGCTATACACATAATGTGTCCCAATATTTTTGTTCATATAGTTTATAAACATTAATATTTCCGTAAAGTTTAATGGGAGATTTTTCTTCCAAAGTGAGAAATGAAGAAAGTAGATGATTAGTTGTGGTAGAAAATTGTTTAGTCAGAGCATGAAATTATTTTAGAAATTTAGAGGTAGAATATTTCAAATCCTAGTCACGGATAAAAAACAAAACAAAAATTAAATATTGAGAGAAATTAAGTCAAAACCATCTGAGGCATTTCAGATGCAAAGACAACGATTTAAACAAAAGTAACCAATGCAGTGATATTTAGCACAATATAAAACTATATTACGACATTTGTCATTATTTGGTTTATTTATTTATTTATTTATTTATTTTAAATCTCAGACCCCTGTTAGAAAAACACCAGAATTCAAGATGTCCTAATACTTTTGTATTTGTTTGAGTTTGGCAATTATGCTACGAGGCTAATCAAATATACAAATGTAATGTTTAATTAATGAATTTGATAAGCTTTATCTTAGTCATTGTATACCTTCAGAGGTTAAGTTCTGCAGCAGACACTTCCTAAAATCTGTCATTTTTTACTACAAACAAAATCTACTAAAACAGTGTGTGCTATGGAAGATTATCCAATTTCACCTGATCGATACTGTAAGGGAGCAGTGTGCTACACATCCATACGACCACTGATCCACTCTAGAACAGTCTCCTGCTTCCCTTTGCAAAATAAAAATAAATAAATTGAGACTCGATGTAAGTGTCATTGAAACAGTTTAAGCATAAAGCAAATTAATATTTTGTTTAAGAGTCAAGAGATTTTGTCGAAATGTTAATTTAAATTATCATTTTCATTCGTGGAAAACATGTTTCATCTCATGTGTAAATCATTTTTATTTCGGTTATATCACTAATATTGCTAGATCTAGTGAGAGTATGGGAGGCGGCAAGTCCTGTTAAGCTCAGACCTGTTAAAAGCCTTAGACCGAGCCACATCTGCAGCAGCTGGATTCAGCTAGCAGCATAAAGTACTTTGTAAAACTGTTTTGTAGTACTGTGTACATTTGTAATTGAAGATTGTTCGAATCGACATATGTGTATTTAGAACATACGAAACGGAAAGATTGTTCACCTAAGATCTCTGAAGTGACAGGTGGTTACAAGGCCTACATTTACTGCCTTTTATTCGCTGCAGTTTTCATTCCGTTCAGTAAGCCAACTAAAGCGTGCGTCTTTAAGAAGCCTGTGTTGTCATTTTGGAGCCACACTAGATTTGCATTGTGTTTCAATAAATATACTTCTTGTGACATTTTTGTTTGGTGGTCTGCTTTGTGATTTTTCTAATGTCAAATATGTGCCGTGGCTCAAAAAAGGTTAAGAAACATTGTATTAGAGGACAACATACCCCTATGGACTCTGCAAAAAAAAAACCCAAAAAAAAACAAAAAAAAAAAAAAACTGCAATTGATAATTGTTACTGGTGTTACCTCCACCTTCTTGGCTTAACCCACTGAAAGTATAAGAGTTGAATAGTTTTAGAAAATGGGGCTTTGAATAAGTCAGCAACACCCAACAGACAGTTTAGTGTACTTGTACTAGAATGAACAACTCAGCTTTCAACACTTTTCACAACGTACTTTTACTCCAAATACATGTCTGATTTTCAGGACAAATATTCAGTGTTTTCCAGTTATTCTGCAGAAACAAAATCATGACAAAGAAATGTTGATCACTAAACGCTCCACCTTATATGGCGCTATATAGTGAAAATAACTGCGCTCACTTCAAACAGTTCACACACTGCTTCTAGGTGTGTGTACCACAGTTCATGCCAATTAATGCAATAACTGTTGAGTCATTTCAGACACTGGCTCAGGGCAAAGAAAGACTATTATCCACACAACGTACCGTTATGTGCAAATGGGGATTCATGAAAAAGTAAACAATAAAGACTGAATTAAGGGCTTATGGATTTGTACCATTTGCTCATGTATTTCTGGTTCACTGGGTTCATTTTGGTTAGTGAACCACAAACTCAGGCATATTATTAACAGAAATATACAGAACCTCTTGTAGAGAATTCCTCATGCTGCTTTTTATAGACAGAAGGTAATATTATTACAAGAGCTTCTGCAAACATCCAAAAACACGAACCTCTGCCCATCCCATAACTCTTCTCAGAGCCCTTAAAAAAAAAGAACGGCTTCATTCCTGTGTTTCAGCTCGAACACGTCGTCTCTGGGGATGTCGAGACAGCGAATGAAACAAAACCGAGCATGTAGGTGGGATTGAAAAGTGGGTGAGACTGCCAGAAGAGTTCCTATTTCTCTCCTGACACAGAACAGGGAGCACATTCCTCCAAGTCAAGGTCACTGAAATGAGGGAGGAGATGGCGGGTGGAGGGGAAGGACGGAGGGAGGAGGCGGGGGGAAGAAAACACCTGGAGAACAGAACATGGTGCACACTTTCCCCCTCCTTCTCTCCCTTTCTCCTTGTTTTTTTCTCCTCCTTTCAGTCTCTCTCCCCCTTCCTCCTCCCTTTGATATTTTTCCTCCCCCTCTTCTTTCCCTCGTGCTTTCCTTTCTCTTCTTTTTCTCCCGTTTTCTGTTGCTTTTCCCCCTCCTCCTCCTTCTCCTCCTTTCGTAGAGGCAATCTCCAACACATAAACAGCCTCAGCGTTGATAAAAGACTCTCCAATGACTCACCACCGAGGGACTGCAAAACCACACACAGTTCACTTAATCACCAGCCTCTCGATCCCCAAACCTCTGATCGGGATCTGATCCCATGAGTAATTATGACTCGCAAAGGTAGAATTATAGAAAACTAAAACAGTGCCTCAGGAGAAACATGCATCAGCCATCTGACAAATCTGAAAGACTGGCTTTAAAAAAATCTCTATAAATGTTTGAACATTAGAGTCAAATGAAACCTGGTTAATAGTCAATAGTTAGAGAAAACTTTTGTTTATTTTCATTGAATCAGTTTGATTTTGTCTTGTTTTACAAGTACATGAGTAATTCTAGTTTTATTTTGTAGGAATGAATTCGGTTTAGAATGGGTGTTTAATTAGCGTTATTTTTGATGCATTATGAGGAAAGCCTTCGTTTAGAGAAGCTGGAAAGGGTAGTCAAACTAATACAAAACACCAAGAACAATTAACACAGAGGGGAAAATGCCAATACCTGGAGTTCTATTTTAGTTTTGTTCATGTCACAATTCTCATTATATAAAACATCATCATTCATCAGTTATTTTAACTTTACTTCAGATGTTATTTTTAGTTTTTGTTCACAACAATAGCCCGGTACGTGTCCATAAACCTACAACTTGTCATTTGAACAACTATATTCATGGACAGATTAAAGGTTCAATATGTAAAATTTGCCTGTGTTTACATGGAGTCTGTTTTCGTGATATTTAACCCTTTCATGCATACAGGTCACTCCAGTGGACAGTGATTCTGCAGCTGCTCTCTTGTATATTCATGGGTTTTGTCGTTTTAGTTCCATATCAGCCAACACAGTGGACACTTGTGCACCATCCCCACACTGCAATTTATACCATTACTGTAACTTTGTTGTTCTAAATAAATCTGATCTGCAGTAACACTTTTGAGTGTAAAAACATTGCTAATTAGTATTTGACTGTAATTAACAGTTTAGTTTTGTTTTTTTCCCCTCATTATCTCCATGCAGGTATGTTAAAATGTGAGAAACCATCACATTAGAATGGCTTTATTTCACACAGTATATCAGTAAATACATGTTTCTGGGCTTTGAAAATTAATGCATGGAATCCAGCTGAGTGGATATTTTAATAACTCCATGTAAAATAGGTTCATAAAAAAAATCAATTGCATTGTTTGTTTGTTTTTTTATGCCTAAAGAGGAATAAGGGAAACTCAGGGGAAAAAAAATCTTGATTAAGTATCATAATTCATGCATGAAAGGGTTAAAAACTCCATGTCTACGCTAACAGTAGCTGGCCTCGATAACTTTGAAGTAGAGCTAGCTAATGTCAACATAATGTGTGAATCTACATATATTGAACCTTTACTATGACTATAACATCCTGTCTGCAGGACACAATATAGATTATCTGTACCTGCTCATATATTGACATGATGTTTATGCTGTTGGACCCATTTTGTGCTGTAGAACTGTTTCAGGTGCCATCAATCCACAATAACAATCCACCACAATTTTTTCCCCTTTCATTCCTAAATTCCTCTTCTGTTCCACTGCAGCAACAACAATGTCCAGTGCAACCTCCGTTTCCTCAGAAATACGGTTAAATAACATCTAACTGCACTATTGCACTACTGCACTAGGCTCTCTATCTCTATTTATTGTTCTGCCAGTCACTACCTCGGAGCCAAGCTCCTTCTATTACTTTGCACTAACTGTTGGTCTCATTGACATCTATTTATGTTAGGTTGTATATATTAGTAGTGGGTTTTTTTTTTTTTTTGACGTTATTGTCTATGGCTGTAACCAGGTCCAGGGTCCAGTTTCGTATTGTTTCATGTGCAAATGTGGAGTGATATGACAATAAAAAGAACCTTTGACCTTTGACCTTGACCTAACGCCGAGTGGATCCCAGCAGAAAAGACAGTCTCAAACAAGTTCACATGAGCACATGAAAATCTTACATATAATCAGTTTCTTGAAATAACTGCAGAGGTCAGTTTTTTGACAAAAATGACTTGTCTAAATCACTTCATGTTGCTGGACACCTCTGGTAAAAATCGCCCACTTTCTGAGTTAAACAGATCGATTCTACCCTGTGAGATAATTACATTTGTCAAGTGAGTGAGACTTCGGCCTCGTTATATTTTTGTGTTTCCAGAAAAATTTACTTTGGCAATTATTTTTGGAAGGGGATGACATTTTACGTTTAAGAAAATATGTTGGGGTTTTTTTCCCATATAGTTTTATTCATTTTAAAATTTGACATTAAAGTGTGTAACATTTAGTAACATCTAGTGTAGAGTTAAAACTAAATACCCCTCACCTCACTGCTTAAAAAAAAAAAAAAAAAAAAAAAGACCTCAATCAGAAGTAATATTTGTTTTGTTAGTTGTGCACATTTTTGATAAAGGGATATTACTGTCAATTTCCTTTAATGCTATAAAAGAGAGAGAGGGAAAACAAAAAGAAGTCTGTTCCAGTACACTACAAACATGCAGACTGAAGTGCACTCTGTAGTGCAAGAAAAATCCACATTTCTTACTTCCTTTAGACACCATTCCGTTCCTGCAGTTTGATCTTCCTAAACCAAACACAGTGAAGCTGGAGCTGAACAAACAACAAGTAGAGTCTGATTCAATCCACTATCATAATGCAATAAAGTTAAAAACTCCTTGGATTGTTTGGCTAGTTTGCATTTCTCTGAACACAACACACTCTTTTTGAGTAGAGCTAAGCACAGCATGCATTGGCTGTACCTTTGCAAAATGATGCCAGAAGAGAGGTTGTTTTTAATGGAGCCCTGGTTTTAAAATAACTAAATCCCAATAACCCTAAGGCAGATGAAAAGTCATGCATCTTTGTCAAAATCTGGAAAAGAGACTGAAAATCGTACACACAGAGAGTGGAAGGGAGGAAAATCCTGGCTGAAACGGTCACTCACTGACTCAGTTTAATCCAATAGAGTGGTTCCTATTAAGGTTAAGGTCAGGTTTATTTATATGGCACATTTCAGACTAAGCAAAGTGTTGTACAAAGATATAGGTAAAAAAAAAAAAAAAAAATACAAGATATACTAAAACTGAGATATACATGTAATGACAGTATAAATAGTAACATAACCAGAAGATAAAACAAACAAAAGTCACATACTTATATTGAACACCAATGCAAATAAGTGCGTCTCTCAAACACATTGAAAGTACTCAGTGGACTGTGCACACGTGATTTGTTGGAGCAGATTGTTCCAGAGTCTTGGACCTGCCCGTTAACCCATAAAAACCCAAACATCCACTGATCTAAAAGGTTTAATACCTGTTGATCCACTAATCCCATCAATACATGTAAATAATTTGTGTAAAATACAGTTTTTCATTTTTTCATGGTCATTTGAACGTTCAGAGACTCCGTAGTGAATGTGGAAACACAGTCATCTTCTACAACATTGACTCACCAGTAAAACCTACGGAGTGGATGGAAACACTTAGTTTATGTTCAGTTACTGATATGTTTTGCTGAAAAAGTCACCTTTTCCTCAGTTTTCTCTATTTTTGATATAATAACCTTTAACTTTAATCTGAGATTTTATGGACATCTACATGATTGGTCAACTAAATATAGGAAAATACCTGATTTTCACTTAACCCATAAAGACCCAGCACTACATTTGTATCTGTTCCCAAATGAATTTTCTCTATATCTAAAATTTCCCAAGTGATTTATCACTGCTTATTATATTATCTTCTGTACTCTGTAGTTTATCAGTATAAATCAAGTATTTTCCTATATTTAATTGCCTGATCATGAAGAGGTTCATAAAAGCTCAGATTAAAGTTGGGGGCATTATATTAAAAATTGAGAAAACTGCAGAAAAAGTGGCTTTTTCAGTAAAATCTTTCATTAACTGAACATAACACATGCATTTCCATCCACTGTCATTGATCCAACTCCATGGGTTTTACTGGTGAATCAATGTTGTAGAAGATGATGGTGTTTCCATGTTCCCTACTGAGCCTGTAAACGCCCAAATGGGTCATATCTGAAGACCATGAAAAGATGAATGACTACATTTTGCACCAATATTTTTTTTTTTTACCTGTATTGATAGGATTAGTGGAGCAACAGGTATTAAACAGTTCAGATCAGTAGATGGTGATGGATGTTTGAGTCTTTATGGGTTCAAAATGCAAAATACAGAGCACAATACACTGTAAAAAGTAAAACACTGAATCAAACATTTTTCTTCAATAAGTCACACAGAAAAACATAGTTGAGTGAACCAAATTAAATTACATTAAATTAAATTTAATTTGGTTACCCTGGAGAGGATAAAAAGGTACAGAAAATGGATGGATGGTTCACTCAATTTTTTTTTACGTGCAACCTACTGAAGAAAAAAAAAAAAAAAAAAAAAGTTATTTTAATTCTAGTTTTTATTGAAGTATTCACTTGGTACATGACAATATGTTGCTTAATGTTAACAAATACGGCTTTTATACATAAACAAAAAATGTCCAAAATGTTATACTATAAAAGGTGTGGAAGTCATGGTTATAAGACCAGAAGGGTTCCCAAACTGGAATTGGAGAAATTTTTTAAAGTTGATTCAATGTTTTACTTTTTACAGTGTATAGGAATAAATGGCGTTAAATCACTTAAGGTTAAAAACACAAAAATCCATTTGGGAATTTGCAGCAAAAGTAGAACCGAGTCTTTATGGGTTAAGAAGGAGTAAAAACAAAATACAAGATGAAGAACTGTCCACAACAAAGAAAACAACACATCAGCTGACATGTCAGTCAACACAATCTAAAGAAGTTTTCCTTTCTGTAAAGTACAAAGGTTCTGTTTTGCTCAACCTCAGCTGCACCGAGTCAAAAGGACTCTGGAGAGAAAGTCGGCCAGCCGAGGGTAATCCACTGCCACACCCTGCTAAGTGGACAGAGTTTGTGAATCTCAGTTCTCCCCACTGTACATTTCTCTGGACTAACCTCCCCCATCGGACGCATACACCTCCTCCTGACCTTAGCACCCCCTCCTCTTCCTCCTCTCTCATGTTCTCCCACCCTCAGGGGTTTGGGGGAATTCAGACAAATGACTTGAGATGGCAGCAGAGCGTAAAGCGAGCATCACACAGCAAATCCCACTAATCAAAAGCAACACGGAGCTTTTACACAGAGGAGGTGAGAGACGAGAGGCGGAAAAAGTTTCTCCTGCTTCACGGCACACGCACCATCATTCTCGCCTCTGACAGCTAACGAGTCGGTGTTGGCAAGGTCGAGGAAGCTACACAGTCTGTCGTCCTGAGCAACGGTTCACCGAGTGAAATAAGCCACCTGGAGGTAAAAGAAGAACATGCACATGGCTGACAAATAAGAGGAAACACCTGAGGGGAGGGGGGTATTCCATGATGATCCACAGGGCATGGGCACTCACTGGATGCGTCAATGAAAATGAACATCACCACCACTGGGGGTTTGGGGTCGATGTGTTAAAACAACTGTCTGCGCCAACATCAGCAAAACAACAAATGTTGGAGCGCCTTACTGAAGAACAACGTTCAATCACTTCAGTCGAGTTTAAAGACTTGCAGAACATGGTGGTCCAACACCTTCCTGAGACCAAACTCTGCAGTGTCAGCTACCATTTTGAAACCGTCGCTCTCTTGGTTTTTGGAAGCATGATGATTAGACTAACTGCCATTGTCACATAAAACATCACTAATTCATCTAAACTCTGTGATAAATGAGAAGAATGCACGTAATGTCAACTTTATTTAATGTACAAACACGCCAACTAGAGCTAGTGTTCCAGTATAAACAACATCAGCTAATGGAGCTAAGTTACGCTAACATAGGTATAAATAGCTGAAGCCCCGCCCCTTGCACTGTGCCCACAGGAAACAAACAAAAGCATGAACAGCAGTCAATGGTGAGAGACAAAACATTTTTCAAATTCTGTTCTGATTCTGTCAGTATTTACACACACAATGTCTGGCAGTTAAAATGACTAGAGATAGAAAGTCATGGTTTGTGACAAATATAGTAAAGAAAGTAGTTTTGTGTTAAACAGCTCATATACGTCGCCAACACCACAAGTGTCCGCTGCCTTTTTACAGTTTTCAATCAAGAGCGAGTTGGAAAAGTATTACAATAAAAGTCACAACAAGTCTGGTCACGTTGAAACTCCACAGTCATCTTTAGTTTCTCTGATCCGACTGAGGAGGGAGAAGGTTACAACAGCGTCATCCCAACAGCAAAAACACTAACCGAAAGTTTCAAGACATGTAAAATTATCTTTAAAAACTGATACATTTCATATCAAAAAAAGGAAAACATTTGTCTGAGGGGAAAAAAGCATTCAATAGCGAACTATTGACTAATACTTTTTCCCCCTCTAAACAAAAAGAAAAAAAAGGTCTTTGACTCTCCATTATAACTAAGTACTTCATTTGTTTTCCTTATGTTTTCTTCCCCGTCTCTATGTAAAATCAATATGAAACAATATGATCTTTTATAAATTATTTTGTTGAGCACAGAAAAAGTAGGTGCAGAATGTGAAATAGCCAAGTCCAAGCAGCGCAAGATGGTGGTTATTGAATAAAATATTCATATAATCATTTTTCACCGTTTGTCGATATGGGCGGTGGTGCAGTTAGCACTCGTGCCTCACTGCAAGAAGGTCCTGGGTTCGATTCCAGTACCAGTCACTGGTGGGACCTTTCTGTGTGGAGTTCTCCCCCATGTCTGCGTGGGTTCTCTCCGGGTACTCCGACTTCCTCCCACAATCCAAAGACATGCATTGATAGGTTAATTGGCTGAGGTTAATTGGCTCATGTAAATTGCCCATAGGTGTGAGAGTGATTGTCAGCCCTGCGATGAACTGGTGACTTGTCCAGGGTGTACCCCGCCTTTGCCCTTAAGTAGCTGGGATAGGCTCCATGTGATCCTAGTGAGGATAAAACGGGTGCGGGTTCAGAAGATGAATGAATGTTTGTCGATATAATAATAACTTTTTGCCAATAGTTAGTTTTTTTTTTCCCCCTGTATGTACATAATCAGTTTCCTCCAAGTCTGGGGCCATGATCCTTAGCCAGAACAGGATAGAGTGCCCACTTCAGGTCAGGGAGGAAGTCCTGCCTCAGGTGGAGGAGTTCAAGTATCTCAGGATCTTATTCACAAGTGGGGATAGGATGGAGTGGGAGGTTGACAGGCGGATCGGGGTGGCATCTGCAGTGATGCGGACGCTAAACCTGTTCATTGTGGTGATGAGGGAGCTAAGCCGGAAGGTGAAGCTTTTGGTTTACCGGTTGATCTACATTCCGACCCTCACCTATGGTCATGAGCTCTGGGTAATGACCCAAAGAATGAGGTCGTGGGTACAAGCGGCTGAAATGAGTTTCCTCCACAGGGTGGCCGGGCTCAGCCTTAGAGATAGGGGGAGGAGTTCAGACATCCAGGAGGGACTCGGAGTAGAGCCACTGCTCCTCCATGTCGAGAGGATCCAGTTGAGGGGGTTCGGGCTCTGGATGCCTCCCTGGGGAGGTGTTTCGGCCATGTCTGTCCAGGAGGAGACCTCAGAACCGACCCAGGACACGCTGGAGGGATAATATCTGTGGGCTGGCCTGGGAATGTGTCGAGATTTCCCTAGAAAAGCTGGTGGAAGTGGCTGGGGAGAGGGCCGTCTGGGCTTCTGTGTCGAGGCTGCTGTCCCCACGACCCGAACACAGATAAGTGGAAGAAGAAGAGCACGAGTGCATTATTCCGTTTTTGTGTTCCAGTCTGCTTAGCATTTCTCGTGCAATTTTCTAGCTTTTCCTTAAATGATCTGTTATGTAACCGAGTGAAACCTGAAGCCATCGCTGCAAACGTTGAAATAAAGGAGAACACTTCAGCATCCAGCCAATCCACTTTAGAAAGTAAGAATAATTGCACATTAATAACTCCACATTTTTTTCAGTGAAATAGAAGTGATCGGTTTACCTATTGTTAATGATTTTCAAGGTCACTGAACTATTAGTCAGTGCAGAGTATTTTTAACCTCAGCATAAGTGTAGATTATCTAATGTTATTTTCTCATGTTGTCTTTTCATCAGCACCAGCTGAACTGTGTTGTTTTTACTTTTGCTTTTTTCCAGACACTTTTACATGACATTTCAGCTTTTCTTTTTTCTTTTGTTGGCTGCTGCAAGTAGGGTTTCTTAATAAGAGTAAAGGATGTTCCATCAAAAAATGAGACAGAAATGACATTTTTCAGAATTCCCCTTTAACTCGTGCCATTAGTTCTTCCACATATTTGTGTTAATTTGCAGCTTCCTGTACTGAGACTTTGACCGTCTTTGTAGACCTACACTACCTGCAGCTCAGCCTGACTGAGGTCAAACAGGTGAAATGTCCACTGAGGTTAAACACAGCACTGCAGATGTTAATGGGAAAAGCAGAACCACTAAACACACACACAGACAGCATGAACAGCAACACAACTTGACAGGTGTTAGAAACACATGCCAAAACTTTATGATTTTTTTCCTCCCTCAAAATAGCAAGAGCACATGACAGAGGTACCGCCCCTTTTCCCATCACCCACTGGGCTGCAGGCATGAGGGAAAATGTGACAAAGGAAGTGATGTTAGAAAGTCAACATACGTCAAAGGGGCCAAAACGCGCTGCTCACACAAATCACAAGACTGCAGCAACTTTTACCCAGAATGCCCAGGATTGCATCTTCGAAAAATTAACAGAGTACTGAGTATTGTAATATCAGACTGTTGTGTTCTTCAAATTCACTGATGTTCTTCTACTGTTGTTGCTGTTTGGTTTTTGCTCGTTTGTTTCTGTTTCAGGGTCTGTATCACCGTTTGGTTTTATATAACCTTATCCTGTTCTCCATCAGGCAATATCTGGACAACAAACAGAACTCAAGAAGTCTCTTGAATGAGAGATGAAACGTTTTCAAAAGAGCTAAACCAGTCCAGTTGAACAGAGAAGAACGACCAAGAAGAATGATGACCTACACAGACGTCTGTACAGCAATGAAATAATGAAACCAAACCAATACAGGGACTTGATCTAAGGCTCAAAACCCTCTTAGATCAAAACTGTCAAGCAGCTCGTGGCGCCAGTGCACTCATATTGGAGGCCAAATTGCAGAACAGGACAGGAGAAAAAAAATGAATTAACATCAGAGCATCTGGGGAAGTAGAAACCAGGACAGCTCACACAGTACAAACCCTCCAGACTTGGCCGGGCTAATCGCAGGAATGTATCTACATTCTTCACAGCAGATTCCATCTTTGTTCTCTGGTCCAAATCTGCATCTACTCCTGGACCAGGGCAGATTTTAACTTGACTTTGGCCTCTGTTGGGCAGAGGGACTTATGGGAGGTAATTGTACAGAACTGGCAGGCCAGATATCACAGATGTACCAACAATGAGGGGTATTTTCAGACACAAGAGGAACATTTGCTACTGCACAGAACCATCACAAGACTGAGGCGTTGCCAATCTCCACTTAAAATTCAGTTTAGTTTAGTTCAGCTGAAACACAGGAAAACACACACAGCCACGCTTACAAAGAAAGTCTCCAACTTTAACTTCAGATGATAGCAAAGACGTATCAGGGTGTCACTGCAAAAAAGGGATTTAAAATAGGCTTCTCTCTGGGAAATCAGTTTTACATATTATTAAAAAAAAAAAGAAAGATAATTTAGTAATGTGTGATTTTCAATAGAAATGTAATATCGTTTTTGGAAAATACAGTATATATTAATATCTTCGTAAAATATTCAGCAAAGTTTTATTCAACCAGTAAAAAGGAAAGACAGTGAAACAGAGGAATCCTCTGTTTTTCTTATTTTAGAGTGAGACCAGTTTCACATCTTTACAGTTTAAGAATATTAAGTCTGCCTTACATAACTGTGCTTTCAGTGCTTGTAGAACAACAATGGGGTTTTTCTGCTTATATGGCTAGCAGTCCTGTTTGTAGCAGTGAAAAACTAAGATGAACTAAAACAGTGGTTTCCAACCTTTTTCGGCTCATAACCCCATTTTAACATCACAAATTTCCGGTGACCCCAGACATTCAAAACATAGCCTTTTTGTGCTAAAATTAATTTGTTTCTGATCATATAATAGTTTGCTATACTATGTTATGTATATTATTATGGATGGAGGCAGAAAAACCAGGCTCAGATTACTGCACAAAGTGAGAATTTTATTTTCCTTGGTCAGGATATGTACTGTCAGTCCAGCTTGGATTTACAAGGCTGAAAATTAATACTGAACAAACAATAACTGAAACTCTGAATTATGAAAGAGTTGCAGCATCTGAAACCGACCACAGCGAACATTTATAAACAGTATCACAGTGCTTCAGTTTCAGCTTCAGACTTTGTCATGTCTTTTATGGATTCTGATTGTCTCTATCAACTCATCATTTTTTTTTAGTAAGCTTTTATTTTTATCAATTACTAGATATTTCAGGTGAACCCATTGAAATTCCAGGCAACCCCTACATGGGGCCCTGACTCTAAGGTTGAAAAACACTGAACTAAGAATTGTTCAAGTTACGGCCTATGAATAAGACGTATGGCTGTAAATGTTTGTATCATGTAAAAATGATCACTATGTTGATGGTGATAGTTATTATGATAAAAGTCAAAAAATCATTTCATTCCAGTTTAAATAGTCATTATTGGCCCAGAGTGAAAAGGTGAAGAAACCTGATGGTTATTTGCAGGTTTAAGTGACTAATTTAACCCCTTGATGCCAATTGTCGAGAATTTGCATCAAACCCCCCAGCTCCAAAATACTACCTACTTGAAAGAAAAAAATGCAAGTCAAATTTTTTTTCCACAATTGGAAATCGATTTGGGTGTTACAGGGTTAAGCTACAATAAGTTGAAAATAATGATTCAGCAAAATGCAAAAAGACAAAAAATAATAATCTGTAGTCTGAGATTGAATGATTTGATGTAAAATATGGATATTTGTAGTTTTTAACTGTCCTTTATGAATCAGAACTTAACAAACGCTCTGGAGATTGAACATTTAATACAATTATAATGTTAAAATTTTAGGGCATCAATCGTCAAAATATCCCAAAAGCATCATCAGGTTAAATTGAGAAAACACTGAAACATTTTCTATGTGGTGATAATGTCTTCTGATGATAATGTAAAGAAAATAAACCCAACTGATGAAAGAAAGTACATCATAATAATATTTAGCACAATACAAACTCACATTGCTCACATTGTTTTATATTGAAGATGTGCAGAGGCCGAGCGGACGGTGGTTTTACCTGGATGAGACACTTGCTGACGTCACTCGCACACAGGGCTTTGTTGCAGCCGGAGGTCAGAGACAGTCCTGATAGGAGGAAGAGGAGCGCAGCGGTGGCGGTGGGGACGATCAGCTGACCAGGCCTCATCCTGACGGCTCACCAGCACAGCACCGGGACAACTGAGGCCAACATCAGAAGACAGGGATGACCAAAAGGACAATCAAACAAACAGGGGAGTGTGCAGAAGTGGAAACACTAACAGTAAAGCCCTGCAGACGGAGCATAAGAACCAGTAGGATGACGCATCATGAACACTTTGAATATGGAAAAGAGGAGGAAGGTTTCCTGATACGGAGCCCAAATGCAAGATGGCTACTGATCAATCTGACACTTTATTTTATTTGTAGCTTCTCCTGCTGTTCATAATGAAAACCAATAGCTGTGTGAAATTTTACCCGTATGTTCCCTGAAGAGTATTTTCATGAGAAGATGAAAACACTGCCAAAGACAGTAATAATGATAATAAAGGCCTATTGGGTTTGAGATGTTAGAGCAGAAAACTTGCATATTTTTTGCTTTAAATATCTTTTTTCTAAATAATTATCAACATTTTAATAACTTCATTGCAGCCTCTTCACCAGCAACAGATACAAATGTATTCTTCTGCATTAATTTGAATATATTGTGATCTTTTACATGATATATTTATACATTTAGGTGGGTGTCCAACATTTGTAAATGTCCCTGAAGAAAACAGAAAATTAAACATTCAAGGATTTCTACATCAAGTCTTCTACATGCACTGAAGAAGATGGAAATGTGCCTTTGACAGGATATACCAAACTGTTGACGTACGATATGAGGAAGAAATGGGAAAAAAATAATTATGATAAAATAGAGAATGTGTTTTAACCTCCTGCTCTATTGAACGGTGTGAGTTCTGTTCATCATATTAACCATGATCTGATCATGGTGGAGATACTGATGCACATCACAGACTCATTTTTTTTGCACTAGTACAAAATGAAACTGAAACACTAAGAAATATCTGAAGGAAAAAAAAAAAATACACTTATGACCAAAGTTTTAGGAAAGATAAAATAGATTTTTTTTTTGCTTTCTTTTTTTTTTTGGAAAACCTTCTGTATTTTCATGTTTCATTCTTGAATATTTTTGCCTGTCTTTCTGAACTTTGGTTTTAGTATTTTTGCTCCTATAAACACTGCAATTTCCCCACAGAGGGATCAGAAAAGTTATATTGTATGTCAGAATTCTGATTATTCTTCAATGTACCTCAGAAATGGCAGCAAATTTTGCAAAAACAAAACTTGCATCATTCCCAAAACTTTAGCCTTGAGTGTATGACCATGACTGTGCTGAAGTTAACACACCAATGGCTTGTGGGCAAAGCAAGCAGTGAAAAGAGTCATTACTTTGCATGGTTGCATGTCAAACCACATGCAGTTGCTTGAAAATAGAGGATTAAAAACATGCATGACGAACTTTCCTGCTTGGAGGAGATGAGTTACAGAAGAACAGACCAAATAGATCATGTATTTGTGTAAAAGGACTCACACCTGGAACCTAACCTGACCCTCATACATACACAAGTACAAGAAGGCATATATTGTATTAAACCTATGAAAATAAATACAAGCTAAGCATAGAAGCCTATACGTTTGGTCACTTTTTGACGCTTAAATGCAGAAATATCACATCTTATGGTGTGGTTTTGGACAATTCCACAGACCTCACTGACAACACTGGCTGTGATCTCTGACAGAAGAAAGTGGAAACAAGAAGCTCCAAGTGAAACGAGACGCAGCACAGGCTCCGACATGTAAACATCCCATTTAACAAAAAAAGGCCCTGCGTCACATTTCATTCAAAGCCAGCTCTGCTTACTTTATTGTGAAGAAACAATACGCACACATCTGGCAACATCAGCCTCACCTAGTTTCTCTAAGTTGGTCTCGCGCTGCTCTTTTCCTGTGTCTTGGAACACCTCAATCTCGGTTCATTTCATACGAACCAGGGGAGACATGTGAGGAACATTAGCTCCTTCAGTCATGAACGGCTTTTTTCACTTTTTTTTTTTTGCTGCTCTCACCAAAACTTCGCACGCATTCAACAAGTGAGTCGAGAGCAGAAACAGCGACGGAGGTGAATATATAAATAAATAAATGAAAAGGGACGGGGAGTTTGCGGACTTACCACGACGCTCTTAAGGGGCTGGGGGCTTCTCGTTTTTTTTAACGAGAGGGATTTGCCGTTGTGTTCTCTTTGAACTTCTCCAGGATGGTGTGTCCTCTCGCTGCCGCCGCCGCTCCAGCGTCCACTGTGTCCAGAGGGCGTCAGTCTCTGCGCAGCACAAAGCGACAGGCAGTCGGGCGCCTTAAAGGCACACACTCCATTTTCTGTCCAACAACGTCTGTGGAAGAAAAAAAAACGGCCCACACCGGCAGGCCTCAGGTCACACACTAAACCCAGGGGCTGCGTGTGTGCAGACAAACGTATGAGAATGTCCCAACCTCCTAAAAACACAACAAGGGGCTGGATTTCCAAGCTGCGCCCAAGCGAAGGATCCGTGCGTAAAAGGCTTCATGCGTAAACTCAAGTGGGGTTATTCTACACATGTAAATCTTTCCTCGTAAACCACCCCCACTCAGTTACAAGTCCCCTTTTTGTCTCTGTTCTTATCTGGAGCTTCTGATGAGGTGAGAAGAGCAGTCATTCAGAAGCCGTGCGTCCCAGGAGGCTCCCTGCTGAGACACATTTGTAAGAACTCCTCTGAAGAGCTGTTAACGCCACAGGTGTTTTTATGCGTGTTTTGGGCACTTCATCAAACACACACACACACACACACACACACACACACACACACACACACACACACACACACACACACACACACACAC
>JAQQZY010000010.1:30304468-30319193 GCA_030068375.1 Ostorhinchus rueppellii | reverse complement strand
CACACACACACACACACACACACACACACACACACACACACACACACACACACACACACACACACACACACAAAGACCACGCCACTTCCAGCCTGTAGGGGAGGAAGGAGGACAGGAAGAAGAATCAGTGTCGTTTAAGGGGTAAGGAAGGATGAAATGTACCGGATCTTAAGGGAGAGGGGTGTGATGGAGAATGTGATCTAGGTGAAGAGGTGGGTCCACTGTTAAGAATTTGAATCTTTCTCCTACGTGGAAAATAAGGTAACAAGGCCCCATGTTTTAACTTTAGAGAGAATACATGTTCAAGCTACAGGTTGTTTCAATCCAATTGTCCACAATCTTAACCTAAAATCTACAAAAGACAACGTAACCTTCCGCGATAATGTGAAAATCCGAAGATTTAAATTTTATTTGCTCCATCAACGTATTGGAGATAAGGGGAAAAATGTCATTTTTTTAAAGGTCTTGAGACTCAGTGCTACTTTTATGGCAGTTCCTAAATGAATGAGTCTATTTAACCTTTCTTAAGGTATTTATCAACATTAATTATGATATGATCCTTTGTATTTTGCATTTTTCAGTGAAAATCCGGTGTTTTCCAATATTTAATTTACTGATCATGTAGATATTCCTAAAAGCTCAGAGTAAAGCTGAGGGTTATTATATCAAAAACAGAGAAAACTTAAGAAAAAGTGACTTTTTCAGCAAAATATATCAAAAAATGAACACACAAGCATCTCTATCCACTGTCATTTATGAAACTCTATAGGTTTTACTGGTGAATCAGTGTTGTAGAGGATCCTGATGACTTGACCATGAAAAGACAACAAAAGGCATTTCATCTGCATTATTTACACGTGTTGATAGAATTAGTGGATCAACAGGTATGAAAAAGTTTCCATCTGTAGACTATTTAGGCTGCAGACTTCTGCTTCAAGTGTACAATATATTAGAGTCCATTCCTGATTTTAGTATGAATTATTGTCAGGGCCGTTTCTAGCTTCGTGGGGGCCCTAAAGCAAGATGCCCCTAGTTTGTCAAACTCTGATGAAGAGATTTCTAAACCCTTTAGATGGTCTACTAAGATGCTACAATCTATTATACTTTACAAGCAAAACAGGCTTCAGTTAAAATTAAACATCTTAAGTTGAGCCACTTCGGCGAGTTAAAAATGACAAAAAAAAAAAATTATAATGCAAGAAAAACAACAACAACAACCTCCTAAAAACAACAACCCTCTATAGGTCAATAAATAACAGATTTTGAGTGTTTATCAGTAATGTTTACTTTAAATAAGAAAATAAAGCAACTGCTGAAGTAACTTCTTTCTGATGCCATTGCAGTGTTTTTGTTTAATACTCTCGTGAACAGGAATTCTAGGTGGGGAACCGTCAGTCATTACCATCATACCTGTTGGCAGCCACTGTGTCACTAACTGCGTCACAGTGCGGTCCAATGAATATGACCTAATAATGTCACAAAAACTCCAGCTCCAACTTATCATTGCAGTTTATTTTATGTATATCCTACATTTATTTATTTATTTATTTATTTATTTATTTTTTAAAGTATATAATGGATGTAATTAACACATGAGTTGCCTACAAATAAAGGCAGGGCATTTCAGTTTTCCTCAGATGAAGCTGAACATGCAGCTTTGGGGCCCCCTGGTGGCTTGGAGGCCCTAAGCATTCACCTAGTTTGCCTACAGCAAGAAACGGCCCTGATTTTTGTAATACTTTTAACCTGCCTCTGCAGATCAGACAGGCCTCCTCTGTCTGTTTTTAAATCTCTTCTTGAAACCCACCTGTTCTCCTTGGCCTTTTAACTCTCATGGAATGTTGATATTTTGTTCTGTTTAATATTTTAATTTGTTTTATTTATTTGATTTTAAGGTTTTTATTTTTTATGCTTTTATTAATTTGTATTGTATTTTTAGTGTTCTGCTCAGCACTTTGGACCACTGTGGTTGTTTTAAAGTGCTTTATAAATAAAGTTGGATTGGATCATTTTAACTCTGGTTTTCACAGCATGAAATCAAAATGAACAAAATGAGTGAGTGCGTATTCTTTTTGTTTTCAAAGAGCAAATAATGTGAAGTAAATCTTCAGAGTATTTTCTTGATCAATGCTATATTTATTATATGGTCAGAATGACAGATAGGTACACCCAGGGTTATTTTCATTCTTACTTCTGTACAATAGATAAATATTATTGTTATATTAGACCTAAATATTTAGTCATATCTTAGGTGAAGTGTCCTAAATTCTCCCACAAATATACTCTTTGTTATTAGGTTTCTGTCTGAACAAGGTCAGTTTTAGTCTGAAAGTGTTCCAAACGACAGAGATTAATGTTTTACTAAATATATAAACTTATCCTTAATGACGTTTTGTTTGTAATGAATAAATGACGCAGCTGGTTGAGATAATACTACTAGAATTATTAAATAAAATAAACATTCATTCATTCATTCATTCATTCATTCATTCATCACATATTAAAAACCAAACATGTTTTATATGAATAATCTAAAATCTGATACTTTAGAGCTAATAGTAAAATTAAATGAAATCCAAAATCTTCAGTTGTGTTCTATGGATTAAAGCCCAGTCTATATATTTATAATAGTGTTCATATTAACAGTTTCTGTGACTTCATTCATGTTTGACACTGACTCCAGTGAATGTGTGGTGAAGGTGTTATGTACAGTGACATCTACTGGCCCACAGTGGTACTGAACAGAAGGCTGCAAGTCATGTTCCATGTTGAGATTGACTCCTTTAAGTATCGGAAATTAACTTATTCTCAAACTCCCCTAACAAAACAATAGAAGACTGACAGAACCACAAAATGCTCACATTTGAGTTAGATATGGGGAATATTTGGTATTTAAGTGTGAATTTTCTTTGTGTGTGTGTGTGTGTAGAACCACAATAAAGGATCTGATATTTCAAGGACAGTTGCAATATTACATTGTTTTAAGTCAAACTATCAGAATAAAGTCAGGATATTCAAAATAAATTCATACAATTACAAGAATCGGGTCAATATTTTGAGAAAAGATTCAGATCCAAGATTCTTTTTTTTGGTAAGATTAAAGGCTTAATATTAATATTAGGGTTGTCAAAATTCCCTGGTGACACAAATGCAGCAGTGCAAATGTTACAGCTGTTATATTTAATAACAGTCATAGTTTGTTACTTTGTGCTACATGTTAACTTATCTAACAACAAATTCCTCAACAGCCCCAATACCGTTTCATATAAATAACTCAAACAAAACTGGTTTAGGATCTTCTATCAGCAGATTTGTAATTTAAATAAAAAGAAACGCCCAAAACCAGAGTCAGTTTCATTTCACAACAAATAAATTTTATTCAATTATATATTACAAATATGTACAAGTTCATGTAACAAGTAAATATTAAAATAGACATTTTTAGAACTATCGTTCAAAAGGCATTATGTTGAAAAAATAGGTTTTGTTGTGATCTCACATTGAAACTGTAAAAGTACTGTGTGTTTTTTTTCCTTGGAAGCCACAACAGACTTGAAGTGCGCAAGACACAATGGACAACACATGAGGAGTGAGGCCGCAGAAAGGACGTAACACAATGGCGCAAAAAAAGCTGGAACACTTCAGTAAATCTCACAATTAAGTCCACGGTACAGCTTTTTAGGAAAAAGTACAAACAACGCAACGCATGCACAGCATTTAATTGCCAAAGTCAAAAAACACCAGCTGTGGCGTGGAACTCCAGATGAGGAAGGAAGAAAACAGTAAAAACAAAACAACAAAAGCCAACACATGCTTAAGATTTAAGCCAACAACAACAAGAACATCACTGACAAAGAGGACACTCGATATAAAAACCAACTTTGGTCCATTAAAACATGAGACAGAACAAGTTTACAATCAAAATATCTATTACTTTATTGTTTTTACAAGTTTAAAACAATAATTACATGGCTATTTACAAATGCACAATTTTATGTATAAAATAAGTTAAAAAATTAAGAGCACAGTCTGTACACAATGTATGAACACTCACTTTGAAAACATTTGAAATCTTCCATCTGTGTGACCCTGCCTGATGAGGAGCAGTGGAAGGCAGACTGGTCCAGCCCTCGCTTCACACTGCAGCTCACTGCACCTCCTGGTCCCACCTTTGGTCTTTGCTCCGTGGGCGTTCCCCCTCCACAGGCGTGGGCTCCGTGCATCACGGCGAGTCCTTGTGGTGCCTGTTGGGACCATCAGAGCTCTGGATAACAGGTTCTAAGTGCTCTTTTCACCTCGCCGCCACATTCTAAGTGCTTCACATTTTTTCCTCTTCTTGAATGCACGCAGGCTTCTTCTGGTGTCCGCGAGTGTCATCGCCGTGCCGACGTTGGACTGACCGAAGGGCTTGCTCATATTGGTGTGAGGTCGAAGTCGTCGTTGACCTCCACGAGCGGGATGTAGAACTCGGGGATCTCGAAGATGCTGGTGGACTTGTAGGTGGCTGGGTCCAGCTCCTGAAGTTTGAGCTGCCACTCCAGACGCTGGACGGCGTTCAGAGCCGCCGCCTCGTGCTGCTGCCTCATCAGTAGACACGTCTGGTGGAAAAAACATGATTAGGTTAAATGAATATAAGAAAAAAAACAACAACTCACATTTGCAGAGATAAAATGATCTTCCTGCAATACTGAAACTTTGTTGCACTTCCAACAAAGTCAAGTCAATTCTTCAAAATAGTTTGATGTAGAAATCACACATTTAATGTAATGAAGTTTAGACAAATTATCTTTTTCCTATTCAAGTAAACATCTGTCATGTTGCACATGGAAGAGCTCAACTCCGTAAATAAAAGATCCGATTATGGTGTGAATTTAGTTTTCACAAAATCCAATTTGAAACCACTGCATGCTTTCTGAGCAGTTATATTTATAAAAGTGAATTTCAGATTTTAATAATGATCCATTTGAAAATGAAACTTCAGTGAGCTGCAGTTTTACCTTGAGTTTATCAAACTTGTCATCAACATCCTGTAACCATGACATAAATTGCCTGGCATTGAATCGATCTCTTACTGACGTCTTGCCGTCATCACTCTGTGGATTTGGAAAAAATATACAGCAATTTAAACAAAAACACCAAAGCATTTACTATTTTATGTATCAACAATGATTTTAAACTGTTCTGTGGTACTGAAATAACCCACAGTGGTGGTGTGACTTTGGTGATTACCTGGACGTCTTGAGGCATGTTGTACACTTCAGCATCTAATAAAACGGTACAGGCACTGAAAGGCAAAGTCTGATTGGCTAGTGTTCTCGCTGCCCGGTAATGAACTCGTAAGACTTCCTGTTCATTTGAAACAATCAGCTTTTCCTGAAAGAAAATAGAAAACAATAACTGTTTACCTAGGCAGCTCATAGATCTTATTCTTCTTTGGTATTTCTTCAAGGAGCATCATATGAAAAAGGTAAACAAAGTTTTCCAACTAACTATAATTTTTAACAAGTGGTTCTGTTTGAGCGGTGGGAAGTGTCGGGATGAAGTATTTGGAGTAACCGTACCCTTTCAATGCTGTGTTGGAGTCGTAGTTTCATACGGACCACCTCTTGTTGTTTGAACATCTCTTTCAACTGCTCGGGTAACGACGGAGGTGGAGTTATCTGTTGAGATGCAAAGGAGACAGAAACCATTCAAAACCAACAGGCTGCAGACACATAATTACAGTTATAATTTATAATATAGGTGCAAAGTATTTTAATATTGGTTTAGTGCCTTTAAACGATGTGGGCTCTACCAATGTGCCTGATTCTTTCCATGTTTATCTTCTTACTCTGATTAAAGCGGTTTGTTTTAGTGATGTTTCAACACAACCAAGCAGACAGAAACAATTATAGTGTAGTAACACACGACACTCAGCGTTTTAAAGAATCTGCAAACAGACCAGTAACTGCAGAACTTTCTTTTACATAATTGGACATATGAACCACAGCAAAGTGCCTCAGAAATACCCGACATGAAAAGACCTAAATAGTCTGATGTTGTAGGGTTGTGGTGAGTTGAAGGTAAGGCCTGGGTGGGTTGAAGGTGTGGAGCGTTTAGAACAGCGGACGATGTGAATGATACACAAGAAAACAAAATATTGGAAAATTAAGAGCCACATTTTTAAGTGTACTGCAAACTAAAGTTACAGTGTGTACAATTTATTCTTGAAATGCATACTGGTTGTTGTAGTCCAACACAGTTAATTCATTTTTTGTAGGACTAAGTCCTAGGCCTAAGGACATAACAGTAAAACAAACAAACAAAAAAAAAATAGAGAGAGATATAGATATATAGATGGATAAAAAACAAAATGAAACTACATATACACGGTTAAACCATATAAGGGGCATGACCCAGCTGAACTGCACAGTTCCAATGTGCAGGACAACATTTGGCCAGTCACCCAGTACAAGGACCACACTTCGGGAACTCTCTGCTGGCAGAAATCTAATCTCAAACTGAATTGAAAGTGTTTAGTGTTGAGGTTAAACATGGGCTCAAGCAACAGCAGAGATGTGAACATTAACGATCACAGCTCATTCTTAAAATACACACCACTTTGCCATGTCAATTTTATTTATTTAGAGTTTTAATATTTAGTTGTGTTCAGTATTCTGATACGAGTCACTGTACTTATTGACATTTATTTATTGTATACATTGTGTTTTTACTGTGTTACGTGTATTATTTTATAGTGTTCAGTAAATTATTACAGAGTATTCAGAAGCCTGACCAGGGACAAAGACTGCAAATTAGCTGAAGCTCTTATATGCATCACATTTTCCCCTTTGGTGGCAATGTGGTATGTATCGTCCCTGATAAATAAACACTAAATAAATAACTAAATGTAAATTGGACCTAACCAAACCACAAGAGTCAATAGTAGTCACAATGGAAGACAAGTAAGTTATGATTAGATTTTGGAAGGTATTATATTGCCATTGCATTTTCTTTAAACACTACTAGATATTTTGATGACATCTGAATATCGAGTAGGATGAGTCGCCCCCAAGAAATGCAATAAATACAGCCTTGGTCCTTAATTAAACAAAAACAAAACACAAAAAAAGAAAGCAGCACCTGTCATTTGCAAATTTTACTATGTGAGTATGAAAAAAAATTTAAAAGGTGTATATAATAATATGACAAGTTTGCCTATTGCAAAAAAGTTATCAACATGTAAGCCCAAAGTCAAAAACAAAACTACTAACAGCACAGCGTTATTGAACTATTTCTCCATGATCTGAAAGAGATGAGAAACTCACTGTTGGAATACAGAGCTTGCCGAGTGGGTTCCCATCTATGAGGTAGGATCCGTTGAAGGTCACATATTCATCGTAATACTGTGGTGGTTGGGGGGTGACACTGCACAACACTTTGCGCTTCTCTTCAATCTTCTTGCGAATGTGCAGGAACTCGTAGTAAGGGTTGGCCCTCTCTGTTTGATAGGGCTGGATCTCCTCCAGCTTTATGGAGTCAACAATAGCAGCCAGAGACTGCTGGCCTCTCTCTTTGTCCTGCTGAGCACTGGAGGACTGTGATGTTGACATTTTCGGCATCTTCCTCTTTCGTGGATGGGGCACGTGGATGTCCACTTCCTCATCTGCAGAACGAATCTTGATCTTAGCCCCTGAGGAATCTGAGTCCCGGTCACCGGATTGTGGAGAGGAGCTCGCTGAGGCGTTGTTGCTCGGGTCAGTTTGAGCTACTGGTGGGATGGTGCTTTGCTCTTCTGCAGCTGACAGTGACTCTGGTTTGTCATCAGCAGGGACCGCCTCCATCGGTTCTGGGTTGGCTTCTGTTCTCGATTCAGATGAGCACTCACTGTTTTCAACCACAGAAGCCTCTGCTGCACCAGAACTGGCAACAGCACTATTGTTCTCCGAGCTCTGCGAGATGTCGGACATCTCCTCATCCTTGTGTTCGGTGTTTAAACTGGTGGATGATACATGCAGCATTCCATCCTTCTCCATTGGAGGAGTAAGACACACTGTGTCGCTGGAAGGTCTCGATTTCTTGCAGTCATAACTATCTACATCCATGTCCTCTGGACAACATTTGGGCTCTGTGCTTGTTTTGCCAAAGCCTGCTGAGGATTCCCCTGCAGCAGAACTGGAAATGTGTGCACTGGTGGATGGTACAGGACTCCCCATTTCCTCTGCTCGGAAGCTCTCTGAAACATTGTCCATGCTTTCTGTTTCTGTTCTATCAAAATTTTCAAGAGGTTTATCTTTATGATCAGAACCTAATATTGTGTCCAATTCTGTCTGCTGCAGGTTTTCAATAACAGAACATGGGAGCGGTTCCCTGTGTTGGAAGGGTTTTGAATTTGTGGGTACTGAGACCTCGAGGGGTGGAGACCCTGCAAGTAGTGATGGGTGCTCAGTATCTTTACATTCTGCCAGTGAACTTGTGTTGTCAGTCGGACACTGGGTGCCAGGAGAGTCAGAGGAGGACAGTAGCCTCAGCTCTGTTGACACTGTTTGAGGAACACTGAGTTGCAATGGTCCAGACTGTGGAAGTGTCAGGTTTTTACTTGGAGGATCTTTATTTAGCATTTGTGTTGTGCCAGGAGTGCTCCCCTCTCTGTCTGCACCTGTGTCAGCAGCTGAGTTTGTATATTGCTGTTCTGTCAAATTGTGACTGCTAAGGCTCTCGTCTCCTTCTGCCAGGGTGTCTCTCATTCTCACCTCCTCTGTAAGCTGCAGGTTGGCTTTTGGCAGATTTTCAACAGTTTTGCCTTCAGTCGACGAGTTGGCATCCTCATCCAGAATAGCCCTGAGGTAAGGAGATTCATGTCTACCAGACAGCGGGGTCCGATTACTTTGGGACACATCTGGAAGACTGTTGCAATCTTTATCGTGAACAGACGGTGATCTGGTGGCCTGAATGACGAGGGAAGACTGGAGGAATGCAGGCTGTGAGTCTGAGGCTTCCAGATTCATGTCAGAGTCATATTCTGTGTGTTTAGGCGTTAGTGTCGTTGCTTGACACGAGTCCTCTGAGCTAGCAACAGAAACCAGAGACACTGACCTGGACATGAGGCCACCACGTTCACTCTCTGGCCTGGGAGATCTGGTCAAGCAGTTTTCCACAGATGATATGACCTTCGCACTGATTGAGGGGAGAGACTTTCCATCAAGAGACATTGTTCTGGGACTGGTGCCTTCTTTGAGGGGTTTTTCTCTGCTCTGGACATCTGAGACTTCTGAGCTTTTTGAGCGCACCAGCTCTTTGCTTAAACACGTGTCAGGTTTCGTTCTGTCTTTAGGTTTGGCCTTTGCTGAATCTGCTAAAGGTCGCTGTTTTAGCCTTTCCCTTTCTTTTTGTTTGATTTTTTCAAGGTGTTTCCGATGCCACTGCTCAATCTCCTGGTCCTTCAGGCTGAGCATGCGCTCAAAGCTGGTCTGCATCAGGTCATCGTTGACTAGCCTTTTTTCTTTGGGCTTGGTGTCCCGTGTTGCTGGAGAGGCTTTAGATTTGGCCTTGTCTGTGTCGGATTCATTTGGTTTGGCCTTCATCAGCTTGGCTTGCTGGGAGCGGTCTTTGTGCCGGTCCTTATCTTTGTCCTTGTGTCTGTCTGAGTCCCTGTCTCGGTCTCTCCGGTCACGATCTTTTTCTGGGGTTCTCACAAGTTCCTCCTTTGATTTTGCTGATAAGGACTTACCACTTTCAGAGAGATAGCTTTTCTTTTCCTCCAACAGTAATTTCAGATTGGAACTTGAGGAAAGAGGTCCATCTTTCATTTTATCTCTCTTCTTCCGGTCACAGTCCTTCTCTTTTAAACGGTCTGATTTACTATGGTCCATGGTCTTTTCCAGAGGTTTTCCTTTCTTATCAGAGTTTGTACGATCTTTTTCTCTGTGATCCCCAACACTATATTCCCTATCCTGCCTCTCCCTTTCAGACCGCTTCTCTACCTTATCTTTATTTTTCCTGCTGTCTTCATGTTTTTTTGTTGTGGATAAAGATTTAAGTTTTTCATTTTCTTTGTAGTTTTTATCTCCAGACAAGTGAGAAGAAATGGCTCCTGTTCTTTCTTTTTCCTTCCAACGATCCACTGAATTTTGTGGTTCAGTTTTGTCAAAGTGCTCCATCTTAACCTTTTTTTCCTTGTCAGGATGTTTTTTCTCCATTTTTTCAGAATCCTTCTCCTTTCCTGGGAGCCTCTTGTCAGTTTTCTCGCGTGAGGCTTTTTCAGAGAGCTCCAGCTGTTCTTGATCAGCTGTGATCCCACTTACGGGTTTCTCTTCTGTTTCTTCTTTCATGCTGTTGCTCTGTAGCGACTCCTCTGGAATCCGCCCTGAGCCGTGGCAGTCCACTCTCTCGTCACGCTCACTCAGCTTTGTATCCTTCGCTTTCTCCTCTTTACCGGCAGTCTCCTTGCGCTCTTTTTTCATGGTTTTGTCTTTTTCTCGCTCCTCTCTCAGCCTCTTTTCCTTGCTGCCAGAGTGCTTATCCTTTAAGTTTCTCTCATCTTTGACAGGAGGAGAATCAGAGGCTTTCTGAAG
Organism: Ostorhinchus rueppellii; assembly: GCA_030068375.1. Lineage (NCBI taxonomy): Eukaryota > Metazoa > Chordata > Actinopteri > Kurtiformes > Apogonidae > Ostorhinchus > Ostorhinchus rueppellii. The sequence continues at coordinate 30,308,640 of JAQQZY010000010.1, read as the reverse complement.
TGAACTGTTGTCTTCACCTTCCTTTTTTACTGGGAGAGGTTCATCTGTATCATCACTTTTGAAAAAATTCTCTTTCCAGAACTCTCTGTCAAACTCCAAATTCCTGTGGCTGTCTTTCCTGGCCTCTTTTTGCCTGTGGCGGCTCCGCTCAGCCTCATATTCCCTCCTGTGTTTGTCTTTTTCTTTGTGTTTAAGTTTATGCTTCTTTACTACCTTACCATCTAGGTCAGTTTTTCGTAAGGCCCCGTCAGAGCTGTCTATGCTGTTTCCTATGTTTACTTCTTTGTAAGGGCTTGAATGTCCATCATCTCCATCTACACTTGTGTCTTTCTGTTGATGTTTGCTCTTTTCTTTGTGCTTACAGCCCTTGGTGCTAGAACCTTCAGTGCAGTAGTCTGCGTCTGTGTAGTGGTTGTACTTGACACCATCAACAGGACATGAGCTGTCACTGATTGAAACACACTTGGTGTTTTCCTGCTTGAGTGGTGTTTGTTTATCTGTCAAGTTGTGGTTCAGTTTGGGAGATTTAATGGACGACAAATGGAAGAGGTGGACGGATGACTCATCTTTGGGACTGAAAGACATCTTGAAAGAGTCTTCCTCCCGGCTCTTTTCTGTGTTCTCAGAGACAGTTGCTAGTGACAGTACTAATGTTTTGCTGTTCTCTTTCCCGTCTTCTTGGTTTTCCTTGTTTCGGTTCTGGCTTTTGCTCTTCCTCTTAACTTTGCCCTTGTCCTTTAGCTCAGCATTGTCTTTTTTTGACCTTGTGTCAGCATTGTGGCTCTCTGAGCTCTGAGAACAGGTGGGCGAGTTCCTTTTCTCAGGAAGACTCTCCATTTCGTCGCTGGAGGTATCCGAGCTGCAGTTGATGCGGGAGGTCTTCTGCTTCTTAGACTTGGATGAGGAATCCCCCTTGCCACCCTGCTTTCCTGCGACATGATTTCTATCTTTGTCCTCTTTCTCCCTCTGTCGGAGTTCCCTGCGGAGGATGTGTCTGTCGTTCAGGGCCTTACTCAGATCCTCCTCCTCCTCCTCATCCTTGAACTCATACTCATCCAGCCCTGTAGATTTTGTGGTTGTTTTGCCATCCGAGTCCTTTTCAGTATCAGAATCTTCCATGTTGTCATCCACACTGGATGGATTGACAGATGGTGGGTCTTCAGAGTCTGCACAGAGGAGAAGTTTATTTGTTAGCTAAAGCATCACACACAGTAAAGATTACACAACATATCCACTAGTCCTCTAAAACATGTCCCATATATTATCTAGTAAGACTCCAAACGAAATAAATCATAGCATAAAAGTCTGGTTCAATTTTGAATGATTTCATACAAGGCCTAGTTGGCTCACAACAAAGCAGGATCATAGTGGAAGCGTTATGTTCATTTATTAAATTGCCTTTGTGCATAAAAGCTTCAAACACAGAATAGGAAAGCGGTAATTGTTGTTAATAACCATTACTTCTCTGTTTATTAGTGCTATTTGTAATACTACCGAGACTCGCGTGTTCACAAACTGCTATATGGAAATGTATACAATTTGCCTTTTTCCTTTTTGCAACTTTTAAATAGTTCAGTTCACATTTGGCTGACATTTTATGAACCCAGTGGTATTATCTGTGTAAATGGGAGGTCCACCATTGCAGTAGAGGGATAGTGGTGCTTTGACAATAATTTGTGTGTGAATATCAACATTTTTGTGGAAACATTTAGCAGCTAATGTACAACAACCAACACTATACTGTCATAAAGGTGAATCTGAACTGAGCCAGCGAGCATCAAGAGGCCATTACCCTCAGGATGAAACCACCTGCCATTATTGTCTTTAATGTAACACTATTATGGTTATATTTCTAACTCGCACTGTCACACTAGCCACCAAAACAAAAGTCAACCTCTGAAAAATAACACAATGGGGCAGCGTTTAGTTGGTTCAAAGTGAACAGAAAGGAGCCACATGGATGGTTTTTATTTACAGTGCTGTGAAATACACATGATGGACACACTATGTCTTACTATTAAAGGTGGTGTGTTAATATGTGACTAAAAGAATGAGGGCTGTGAGACATTTTCTGCATACCTGAAGAGCTTTCATCTTGGTCCGATAGTGGCACTTCTCCCTTTAATAGCTGTTCCAGCTCCTGAGAGTCTGCCACATCCACTGGGCGCTCCCCACGCTTGTTGGCCTGGAAAGCGTTACCACCATGCCGTAGTAGCAGTTTCACAATCTTCGGGGGGAAAAAAAAAAATTACAGAGATGTACTCTTCAAAATAGTGCCATAAGATATTTTTGGCCAACAGAAACATTAACAGTAAATAATGGTCACAATATGATTTCATCTAATATGGTCATTTAAAACTCTGCAGCTTTAAGTCAATTTTTGGATTTTATAATACGACAATATCCTAGTATGGAGAGTATTGTAGTAATAGGGATTAGATACTTTTCGTGGTCAAGAAATTTTCCTTCAGCACTGAGGCGATCAATAATAGGCAACAATTCCCTCAATTAAATCATTATATTTGCACACCCTATTAATCAGGTGTGCATAGATTTATGTCCAATTAAAAACCTGACACCTGAACATCTGGAATAAATTCGTTTCCTCAATTTTTTTTGCCACTGCTCTTGATGCTTGCCAGAAATAAAGAGTGCATTGTCTGAATGTATTGCAAGTTTAAGTTCAAGTTTAGTTAAAATTCAAACTCTTACATCTTTGTGCCCACTGCTGGAAGCATCGTGAAGAGGTGTGTCATCATCAAGACCCTGTGTGTTCACTTCTGCTCCTGCTGCTATTAGGACCTTGGCCACATCGTAGTAACCAAGATTGCACGCTTCATGGAGAGGAGTCCAACCTGGAGAGAACGGTTTACAGTTTATTTTACAATTTCTATTAACGGTCAGAGATAATTTATTGATAACTTAAATCTATTTAAATTCCAACCATTACAGCTGGGGGATTGGGCATTCAAGAAAATTATAATTAAATTAGTTACTAAGCTCCTAAGAAAAATAAAGGGGAACAAAATGAAGGAAACCACACTAAAAAAAAAGTGAGTATCACAAGGGTCATAAAGGTGTGCGTTTTTATCATTACTTCACTCCAAGTTAATCACTTTCACATCACCAGCTGTTAGTCGGCTCATATGTCATTAATAGCTGCCACACAGACATGATAAAAGCTGCTGAGTGGCTCGACCTCCTCTTTGTGGTATCACACCTGCAAAATCTTTGACGTTGACATCAGCTCCCAGGCTAATGAGCTCTTTCACTTGCTTGGCGTCTCCCCGGATGGCTGCCATGTGAAGGGGTGTCTCCCCTCGCTCATTCCTCTTGTTGACCTTGTCCTTCTGTCGAGATGAGGCACTGCTGGGGACTTTCTTCTGCACAGGGGTCGTTTGTGAGGGGTGGCTGGGGGTAGAGTCTAGACATGGGTGAAGAGGGAAAAAAAAGACTTAACTGATGCAGGAGGGGGAAACCTAGCGGCTAGAAGAAGTGATAACAACCTCCACTGATGAGCAAAGCAATGGATGAACAACAAGTACTTCAGTTTAAGGTCCAGATTTAACCATATTAATCTACCTGCCCCCTCAGAGGTACAGGATCTGTTATAATCTTTACACCCTGCTTTATACTTACAATACTGACAAAAGATTAGGGTTGTGGGAAATCACTGAGTGTCCAAAAAATTAAATCAGACATCAGTTCCTTATTTGTGATTTAAGTATTTTTTTTTTTAGTATCAGAATACGCTTGCCAATTAACAGAATGTCAAGAAAAAAAAACTGATAAAGTAATAAGGCAATAAAACATTTCAGGGAATTTTGGCTGACTAAAGAAAATACCAGGGCAGAAGAAAAATCTAAACTGTAATCCCCATTATCAAAATTATGACAGATATAAATGGATACCAATATAGAACATTTCAATAAATTCAATACATAAGCAGACTATATACAATGACCTTAAGCCGTGTTCATTCAATAAAATGCGAGGTATGGAGCTTCGCCAGGATTGCCTAGAAAACATTATTCCATACATGTATGTTTGTTCATGTGATGAAGGGCTGTAAGACATTAGAATTAGGGCTGCTCAATTCAGGGTTCCTACACATTTTCAAATTTGAAATTCCAGACTTTTTCCATACTCAAATTCTGAGATTTGAGACATCA
>JAQQZY010000010.1:30281654-30304368 GCA_030068375.1 Ostorhinchus rueppellii | reverse complement strand
ATTTATGCACAATGAACTTAAGTCTGTTCAACTAACTTACTACAGTTATTAAATTATTAACATTTTGAATCCAAAAGCATAACAACAACATTACAAGATATTTTTATATAGCTATTTCACAGGAGACTTTTTTTTTTTTTTAAATGTTCAATAAATGCAGTTCTAAATTCAAGACGTAATCGTGTAAATAATCGTGATTTTAATATGGATCAAAATAATCGTGATTATGATTTTTTCCATAATCGAGCAGCCCTAATTAGAATATTAACTATTTTCATATTTAAATAAAGAAAACAAAACAGCTAAAACAACACAAAAAGAGGAAATCTCAGCATCTAGTTAAAAAAAAAAACAAGTGTCTATCACATGTGTAATGAATATATTATTTTGTAAAACATAAAGCAATAAACTATAGTTATGAAGAAATAAATATGGGCCTAAAATGTAAATATTGTCAAAAATAAAAATAGAAATGACATTATTTAATCGTAAATCTAGTGATTTGTAGCTGACATGGAGCATTCTCAAGTTTAACTTGGAAGCAGCAAAATGAAGTTCAGAACACAGACAAACAAAACAAGCCAACACCATACGAAATAAAGGAAAGCCTCGTCAATCTAACCTAAAATATATGTGTAAAAAAAAAAAAAAAGTCTGATCTGCAACGATGACCAAAAATGAGGATCGTATTATGAAATACAAGACATTCTGCTATCATTACGGTATACATCACCACATTACATTGCCCTCTGTGAGATTATAATTTTCTAATCTAATTTGCAAGAAGTGTAAAACACAGTAATTCCCAAAATTGTCAATGATCCCTGTTGAGCAACAACAAAACCGGTTTAAGAGAAAACTGAATCAGTTTTAATCTGTGTCTCCACATGTTTGATAAGCTTGCAGTTAATGTCCTTGTGTTTCAAATATTCAGAACATCTACATCAAATATACATTGAGTCTTAAGCCAACTTTCTTGGATACAAACTGAAAAGCAACAGTAGAATACTGCAACAGAGACTGTTTCCTTCTACTAAATATTAGACTTTGCCCTTTCCTAAAAACATGTGCGTGGAGATGCTAGGAAGCATGAGTCATCCCGCAGTAAATACTCTCAAAGCTGTCTTGAGGATGTGGTTAAAGTGAGAGGGCAGGTGTACTAACCTGGACTGTTGGCAGTCATCTGCATTAGAAGAGCCATCTGTTTGCGCTCTGACAGAGGATACCCAAACAAAAGGTTAGAAGCTTGCGACTTCTTGCCTCCAGCCTCCTTTTTCACCTTCTTCTTGTCTGGTCCATCTTTATCTGCAACAAAACCAAGTAACATTTATGAGGCACATTTTTAGCTCAAATATTTTTAATTTTATTAACAATTTAATTATCAAAGTGAATCCATTTTCCTCTTCCCCTTGTATCTGTTGACCTTGCAGAGAAACAGATGACAAGCTTGAAGTTTGAAAAAAACAGACAAAAAAAGACAGCATTCCCTTTAAGCCAGCCAAGTATTAATGGCACTCGGACCCTGGCCCCAACCCCCTCCCCCTAAATCTCCGCTGGTCGACTACTAAACACAGACATGCGTGAGCTGTACGGGAGCAGATGCAGGGCCAAAACACACACACGTGCATGTGTGTATGTGTCTTTATAGCAGCATAATATTAGCGCAAGGAGGGGGTGTCGTGACGTTGTAGAAGACACAGGGGCTGAAGATCGAGCTGCAGCGATTACCTGCGTATATCCTGCAGGGAGGCACTAATCTCTCTCCCCAGGTCTCACTCGAATGGCCTGGGTCTGAGTCATCTACAGTGCAAAGCAGAGAGGACGGGGAGGGAGGGGGGAAGAGGGGAGAGGAGGAAGGGGAGGGCAAGGGGAGGGTGGAAGGGTGGGAAAGCACTGCATTAACGCTCACTCTCACTCACCCTCCTTCTCATCTCACATGTACTCTATATACAGGGACACACAAAAGCACACGCACACTCACACTCTACACACAGATTATGAGTCATGGCAAATAGGAGACAGAAGAGAAAATCCAATCTGAGGTGGTCAATGGGGTCATTACTTCCCTTCCTCCTACATCTGTTCATCACAGAATCTGAGAGTAAACAGTTATCAGTCTTGGGAAAGCAAAGCCTCCCTCCATCCCAGTTTAGCTTAATAACCTATGCATCATACATTATGAATTCAAAATTACAGGTTCTTTGTGTTAGACTGACACAGGACAACACAATGAAAATCACTGGTTTGAGCTTTGCTTTTACAGAAAAGCTGAAGGCAAATCTGCAGCAGTCTGTAAAATGCATTAGTGTCCTGGCTATAAGATACAGTAACCTATTCTCAGTTTTTAAACGTGATGTAAACACATCAAGTAAATTAAAGTAGCTAAATGATCTGTTTTAAAAGAAATAGTTAAAATTCCAATTCTTAGCCGAGCACCACATCATTATTTCTTCTACATAGTGATAGTTAAAATTATAAAGATTTGTTTCAAACCAAATGCCACCATGCCACAGTTCTACGTCATGTGGCAATGTAATCACAAATGTTTACATCATCTTAAATCTACATTTATCAATTTTTTTCCCAAAGGTCCCAGTTGCATTTACTACAATTTCTCACCCATCCGTCCATTTACTGTCATACATTCTCTTTCTTTGCTCTCATATTCTTGCTTATTATGAATACGAAGGTTTTTATAGTTGGTGCCATTGTTGCCAGCAAAAAAGTCTGAGCAAATTTATTTATTTATTAAAAAAACAAACAAACATGCGATTCATTTGTGAATTTATTAATATTACAAAAATTTTGTTTAAATCACTCTCTAGGATGCAACTTCATGTTTCAAATAAGTAATGGCAAATCTGATGCACAACATTTTCAATAATAATTTGAGTTATTTCCCCGCCTACATTGGCTCCGATTTACTTTTCACTTCACGTCTTGTAAAATGGTTGATATAAAGTTACTAAATGTACAACTCCACAACTTCCTCAGCTTGACTGGATTCTGAAAGAAAACAGTTTAACCTGACCTACCAACAGTCCCACAAGAAAACATTCAATAACATGAGGCCACCAGGGGGCAGTGTGGGGACATGGCGTTGAGCCAGCAGCACTGCATTAGGAGAAGGAGGAATAAAGAGGAATAGTAAAAGTCCTTACCGGTGTCTGAGTCCCGCTCCTCTGTCCGAGGCGGACTGGTAGTGAAGGTGAGCTTGCGCTTCATGGAAGACTTGGCTTTCCCTTCCTTCCCCAGCAACTCACTCCGGTCCAACTTCGGAGTTTTGGTGAAAGGGGACAACTTGTCTTTGTTCTGTCATGAGTGATCAAGAAAGAAGAAAAAAATGTGACAATTAGACATATTCAGTCAATGTGTGGATATATTTCATAGTCTGAGGGTACTTTTGCATCATAAATTACAGCTATAACAGTGAATACCATGAAGTGGACCAAGTCAAAAAGCGTTGCCGACTATCCGGGTAAGACCTGAGCTTAGCATGAGGATAAAATTTCAGATCTGACTAAGGCTTCCTAAAACATGACACTAACATAACAATAAGCACATGATTATATTACAAAGTGTTGTGTCTGTGCAGTACACTGTTTGGGTCTTGCAGGCAGCAAGCATGTCTGCATAAAAAAAAAAAAAAAAGATTCCTGCTATGCCATTCCCAGGTGAACAATAAAATATTAAAGGGAATCTTTTTAGAAACTGAAATAAAAATTGTAGTAATCATGCAGCTCTGTTCAAACTGTTCTATGCCTGATGTAGTGATGAATGCTCAAAGTCCTTAAGGCACACACATTCAATATAAACCGACAGATATTGGTAGCGGCTGCACTGAATCTAAACTACACAACAGATATGTTATTTCATATGCTAGAAATTATTACCATACCAAGCAAATGACAATATTGTCGACAATTAACACAATTACTTTATTTTGAAATGCAATATTTCAATCAAATACTGTAAACCACAAAACTTGTTTGAAGAAGAGCAAAATAAAGAAAATTGAAATGTCAATGAATGAAGCAAGAAATTCACAGCCTTTATGTGCAGTTTTTGAGTCATAACAACTTTGAAAACCTAGATCTCAGATTTCTTTTGTTATACATTTAGAAACAACTTATAGTGGTGATATCTGGCATATGGGGCAGGTGATGAGTATAAACCAACCTTTTACTTTTCATAATTTTTGCAGGGTTTATTTACTCTGAAAAGTTGGCACTGGCAAATAAAGACAGCCAGATGGTATCTCTAACATGTATGTTATTGTGTCTGAAATGTATGAGAACTCAGAATTATGTACATTTGTCACTCAGCTCCTTGTAGTTATGGTTCGGAGAATATGGCATGAGCACAGCATTAGACTGATTGTTACCCCCAGCAGCTTCTCTGTATAGTTACTTAAATACAAAAAGCTGGTGGAGACACTGAAATTGTACTTTCCCAGGCTTGCTGCTGACTCTCCACTTTCTTCTGTCACATAACTGCATAATATTGATCTACTTAACAAGGCCAACTTAATCACAAGTACATTTTCTGTCATTTGTCAGAGGATAAATGATTTCAAAGTACCAACACCAGCCTTAGGAATAAAAAAAACAAAACCCAAATGAACACTGCTACACAATTATTCATACTGAATTTGTACAGGAATCATTGGGTTGCAGGCATTTTGAGCTATATAAACTGTTGATCACTGACAGTGCACACATAGGCAGCCTCCAAATGTACACTGAATGAACACAGCCTTGTATATACTGTTACACTGGGGCAGTTACCAAATTCACAGAAACAAATGCCACAGTTATGTTGAAAATAAAACACCTCCCACTTGACAAATCAGAAGACTGTAAAGGTGACTCCTCCTACTTGCAGCTGCTTTTTGTTTTCACTGCGTCAGTTAGAACTCTTTTTTTTTGTGCATCATTCAGAGAAAAAAAATTTCCTCAATGGTGAAGGTAAAATAATATTATGCAGGCTCATGTACTATAGCCCTCCAGTGCTGTGCCCACTGTAATAAGCATAGGAACCATTTGTAATGTCTATATGATCCTAATGGCTAGCAAGTTACAAAGTTCCTGCACTCTGATCTGCAGACAAAGCTGCTTCAGTACCAGCACTTAAGCAAGCTGCACTTTGGTGCAGTAAAATACATTTCTGGCAGGAGGAAAAATGTCTGCAGCATCGTGCCTCTTTGATCTTTGTGAAGCAATGTGCCAGCTGTGCAAAGCGAATGAGTATAGCTGTATTGAAAGTGGAGTAAAGATATGCAGCACACAAAACACTGTCCTTGTTTTTTATGACAGGATAATTAGAAAATGTCTGTATAAACACAGTATGTGGGACACGTTTAAAAAAAAAAAAAATCTCAGTGTAGCCCTCCTTTTAAATACTTCCTTAAGGTGTCAAAACAACAGGGCATCACTTCAAATAATAGCTGCATCAAAACGCTGGCGATGACAAACCACTTGTCAATTCCCAGACTAATTTGTATTATTATATTAGTAGTGACACAGATCCAGTCAAATCACAATAGGAGCCTAACAAGACCGCCTCAAAGCTGACATGCAAAAATCAGAACAGCTGAGCAAAAACACTTGAGAGGAAACCTATCCATGCACAGATATTTCAGCAATTAGTGAAGTTCTGACATCTAGGTCAAATTGCCAAACTGTTTGCCATTTGTAGATTTCATTTGTCAGTGGTCATACTATAGTTATCAATGCAAAATCAAGAAGTTATGACCACCGTTTCAGGAAGACAGTTATGTTTGCAATTCCATTGTTCTTATCTACTAGGACTGAAGGATATTGAGGGACGTGATGTGATGTGTGATTGACATTATTAATGATCTTATTAATACTATGATTACAATGAGTTAAGGTAGATAAACATACTGAAGTACATAGTTATGTCCCTCTGCTTTAATAGTTACACTAGTAACACTGGTAGCCACAAATATTCAGGTACTGTGGTATAGACAATACGCGAGTTTGTGCAACTTCATCTTTTCTGAGACAAAAATTACCTAAAAGAAGAGAAGCACTGTTGTTCTTGAAATACAAGATCTTCAACCACATTTTTATCTTACTTCTTTGGTCAGCACATTAGCCAACATTGCAGTTGCTAGCATATTGATACCAAAAATCTTGAAGACAGATTTAAGTGTAACTATATCTGCCCTTTACATCAATTATCAGTCAAACTCTGCCTTTTAACATGCAAAATTCTGTGACATCAGTTTAAACTCCAAATTGAGTTTAGTGTCATGTGATATGCAAAAATAGGTATACCTTCTTCCCCGCCTGCTTATCCACCATGGCGCCATCTCTGTCGCTCCCAGGTTTGGCCATGGTGTGGCACCTGACTAGCTGTGACAGCTACAGCACAGTAGGTTCATCATGCACCTGGGGACACAAACCACAACAGTTGTGAGCAAGATTTGGACTTCACTATATCTCAGTCTATGTGAATGACTGGTCCAGTGTTTCTGCAGACATGGTGTAAACAGGTAGATTAGATAACAAAGGTTCGAGTGGTCTGTTTATAGGCTAATCTTTGAGTAAACACCTGCTTTAAAGAGAAGGTAAGAGCTACACAAAGAAAGGTCATTTAACCTTAGAGAGGAGTGGAGTGGCACAGTCTAAATCAATGCCACTATAAAACATCAGCTGTGTTTCAGGATGTAGGCTGACCCAATCAGTAATCAGGGATTTTATTGAAATTTCCATTCCACCTCTTGAGACTGACCTTAAAAAGAGGCAGGAAGCAACTGCACAAGGCAGCATGAATCACAGCTTTTGGGACTAAGTTTCTAAGAGGAAAACACCCCCCTTGCATAGTGTCACTGTGGCCTACTCATTAGCACAACCAAGCTTCTCTCTGATGTGGTCTGTGCTGTCAGTGTAGTAGCACACACAGCACAGTCAATGGAGGCACTGTGGGCACTAGCAGTGACTGGAGAAAGTACAACACATGGCATGTGTCAGTTATCTTGTCTTATGAAGCCCACCACTTTAAGTCACAAGACATTCACTGCTTCTTTTCGCATACCCTCTGAGAAAAGGAAACCCTTCTGATTTCACAGAAATAACTTTATATATGAAGAAACCCGAGAGCCTCTTACATAGTCAACAAAATGACCGGGACAGTCCCATTTACTCAATACATAAGCAGTTACAGTTCAATGGTATTGTGCTTTTCATTTTTATGTCACAGAGAATCACTGATCTTAAAGTATTCTCACTTGATAACTAAAAAAGTGTGGCAGATGCGAGTTATAGCAAGGACTAACTAAATATATATATTAATTTATTTATTAAAGGGATTTATTTTTTCCTTTAACTGAAAATAACAATTTGCAAATATACAAAAAAAGTTAATTGCCCAAATTATCATGTAATAGATAGAAACCAAAGAAACAGTAAATAAAAAATAAAAATAAAATTACTATACTTACAGATACTGTTGTTATTGTTACTATACTTATACTTACTGTTGGATATTCATATTAATTGACTGGTAGAGAACATTACAAATCTCAAACCAGGTTTTCCCATACCATGTTTCCAGAAATATCCTGTGTTTACATACTGTACATGTACTGTTTCTATCTACGTAAGCAGCCGTCCTGTCATTTGGGTCTCTGTGGCTACGGCAGGGACTGCAAAGCAATAATCCTACGAGGATAAACAACACACCACATTGCCTTATGCACAGTACTTGAAAGATTAGGGGGTTGCAATACTAGACTACTTCAGATGTTAACAAAACCATGAAAATTGAAAAGAGATTAATCATGTGGTTGCTTTTCATTGACAGCTCTGGCAGACTATATCAACATGACAAACCAACCAACAGCAAAGTTAAAACAACACAACTGCAAAAGGCACTGTAGACACTTTCAAAAAAGCACTATCATCCAGGTACAAAATAAGTCCTGGCACTGTAATGATTACCCTTACATGTTATAGCAAGGATTAGGCCATAAGGAAACATCAAAAGTACGGAGACATTAAGTTGCGGATTAGAATAACCTATGTATAACACATTCAGACAAGGACTGGAAACTGCTGCTGTTTCTGTGATCATTAACAAATGATCAAATCTTTACTTAATACTGGATTTTCTGATGAGAATACTGTGACACTAGTGAATCTTAAATATTTGGGGGTGTGAATTTTTCTGTCCATTTTAGGTGCATACAAATTAGATCCTATTAGGTTTTAGACAAAACAAGTCAGATAAGGATATCATCCTTCAACTATTTTTACAATGTTCTGGATGAAATCACTTGCCCCTTTTACACAGTACTTCGGTTCTGGGAATATTTCATCTTTATTCCGCATGATGACTGTGTAAACGAAATGGTGGGATCATTTGGTCCCACCTCTGTCATGGCTCTTGAATGCCTCTGGAGGTAGTAACAGAGCCATGATAAAGGTGAGTCATAATTCTGGAACACTATGTAAAAGGAAGCCCTTTCAATCCGTAAGCAAGGTGTGAATGTTTTGATGACGTATTGCGTACATGACCCCCATGCCGGGGGATTGAAAAATGAGCGTGGGCCGTGTACAATGAACAAACATACCAATGTGACCAGAGAAATGCTGAATTGTGGAGATGTCAAGATCCGCAAGGTGTTGTCAGTTTGGGAAGAGGACTCTATCCATGCTAACATTTGTGGAATGGTGAAAGTCGAGCCTACTCTGTAAAAGTTAGCAACACAGCTACGTTTGGGTATTTCCAACACACAAATTATACATCACAGTATACACAGCACTGCTTCACTGCCCATTTGATTCTGGAACACAGGTCCACTGTGTAAAAGTCCGGACTGTCTCACCTCTGTTACTCATATGGCTTGGCTGTGGAAATCAGTCAATGGTGGCAAAAAGGTGGGATCACCATCTCCCCTTTTTTCCAGGATCTCTGTGTAAAAGTGGCTACTGACTAAAAAGCAAAGTACAAGGCTTCTCCCTGCTTTTTCAGAGGGCTTAGGTTTAATTAGGGCATAAAAGTGTTATAATAACAAAGCCGTGAAAGAAAACCTTCTAAAGAAATAATTTGATTTAGGAAAATTTATTTTAATTTGCTCCATTGCTCTCTAGGGTTGGGTAACAAAAATCATATTGATTTTAGATCGATTTCATTTTAATTTTGCATAATCGATTAATAGTGGATAGGGATGGGAATCGATAAGAATTTAACAATTCCGATTCCCTTATCGATTCTGCTTTTCGATACAATTCCTTATCGATTATCAATTCTCATTGGGTCACAGAATAAGAATACAAACGGGTATGTTTGCGTTACCAGTCTTATATTTCCATCTCTACACAGAAAATATAACATATACATTATGTACACATAATAAGAACAGATGACGCCAGGCCAGGTTTTGGGGGGGGCACGAACAGTGAAAGCGAAACTAAAGACGCTTTACTAATTCCTCGATTGCCGCATTTCTACTATGTGGAACTGGTTCGACTCGGCCCATCTCCCATTGTTGTGCACCTCATTTCCTTTCCCCTGCAATTGGAAACTTTTATTTGAGGGGATATGACATTTGTTGCCCGCACCGGAACCAGAACTGGGCCCGGATAGCGTCCTGCTGCCAAATTCACAAATGCCAGTAAGTAGCGAATCAAATGAATCACATGCAGCATGAACAAATGTTAGAGCAGACTGGAGGGATTCCATCCTTTGGAAGAAATGGAAGCTTTGACAGTGTTCCAAGTGGACCTGGTGTCATCTTTTTAGACCCATTCTGCCTCAATGCCATATTGGCTACGTTCTGACCAAAACAATGCAGCGTACACGTGATGTCATTGCACATGTGCAACAAAGGCGAAATTAATTAAACAGGCAAGCGAACGATTCCAGGTAATCGAGCTACTGGGATCCAGTTCTCAAAAAGAACCGGTTCTTGATTCCCATCCCTAATAGTGGAGGAGAGGCTCTGTCTTGTGGGCTCTTGGGGTAGACTGTCGTCTATGGTTCTGATGTGGGATGTTAATTTGGCTTAGGTGGGGGTCAAAGTGTGTTTGGTGATGTCCCTAAGCCTTATGATGGGTAGGGGAAAAAACTGATAAGTGTACAAATTTAGAGTGAAGAATATACAAGTCAACACACCTTAGGTTTGTAATTTGCAGTTACATGCAGAAAATAATTAAATTCCTTCAAATACTATTCACCTACTAAGTAACAAAAGCCTTGTAACACTAAGTTTCTTGAAACTGTTAGATACCTTTACAACCTCTGCTGGTCTTGACTAATAGCATGGTGTTGACAGGTATCATTTTTCCCCGACACATTGCCATCCTGCTCAACTTAGGCTAGTGAGAAGTCTGTCATTAGTCAGCACATCGGCAGTATGCAGCAGCATTGTCATTCACACAGCTGAAAGGGAGAATTGAGCAGCCCACAGAGAACACGTTGGTGTAAAGAGGCTTGTGTATCGAGGGTATTAAAGTGGTATGGACAGCCCCGGACCAGACCAGAAAACAAACGCTGACAGGACTCCAATCTGGCCCAGAGACGAGGCGAGGAGGGTGTGACTATAATTACAGAGGTATTTGGGCACTCGCCAGTTTGGCATTCACATTCACTGCATTTCATGAGCAGCTCAGGGCTGCATAAGCCCCTACGAGCACTGCCATTAACCTTGAGCTGTTTCAAGTTGAGATCAAACCCTGCCTCAGTAACTGCCTCAGTTCACAGAAACTAAAACCCAGATTAGTTTGGCATGGTGAAACAGTGAAAACTAAGTTTAAGGAACAATTACCTCCTCTACTTAACGAAGCACGCAATGAAAGTGCAGAATCACAGCTGTAAAAGGTTGAGAGATGTAGCCGACTACAGAGTAGCACCAAAGGCACTCAGGACGGCAGCTTCCCTCTGTCTCAACATCAGCTATGTGGTAAATTATTCAGCATTCAAAGAGAAGACACTAAGCAGAAAAGACTAAATAGATCATACCTCACAGTATTTCTGAAATCATATACTAGACTGTTTGACATGGAATAATTGCAGCAATATCCTGTTTCAAGGCACACTGTGGTACAGAAATGTACATTATGCCATGAACATTATTATATTTTAATGTATTAAGAAAATAAAGTAAAACTAGATGGACACTCTGACCTATTTGTCTATCCACCTTGAGTAGTTTTCAAGATCATCTTAAGCCATACCCATAGCTCTTCATTTCATTTGTACAAATGAAGATTTGCAGTTACCACATTTTATGAATTGGTATTTTAATGTGTCACAGCATTATTGTAGAACACAATGAATTAGGGCTGCACGATATGGCCTAAAACCAATATCTTGATATTTGTAGGCTATATCGCGATTATATATATATATTTTCCCCCCCATTCATTCTGATTTCTCCTCTAAAGCACTATAAAAATGTTAAATTTGACCCTTTGATGCATAAAATAACACCAGAAAATTATTCAATCAGACCCTTCATTTGGTTTGTAAACCTTTTATTTCAAACCACAAGCTTTCAATAAATTAATAATAATAATAATAATAATAATAATAATAATAATAATAATAATAATAATAATAATAATAATAATAAAATGGTATGCATGTGTTTATGGAAAAAGGACTTGGAATCTGGTACCAGGTGATAGTTTTTTTAGTGCCGCCTCCGCTGTGGTTCCAAAATGTTGGGACAGATACCAAAATGTGACGTATAAACACTGCAGACCACTGATTGGTCAGACAGTTTTCTCTGTGACCCACCGTTTTACGAAACACAGATGAGGAAGTAGACAGTAAATATAGCGGTACATTAAACCACATGATGACAGCCCAAAACTACACCACGTTTGGTTGAACGGATTCAGTCTTTGGTGGCAGACGTAAAAATTCAGACGAGACAACGCGCAACGAGCAAGTTTTCAGCAACTCTAAGCAGACAACATGGAAATAAATGCGCCACATCCGAATACTGACTAGCGCCAAGTTGAACCGATACCACGTAGTGGAAATCTGGAAAGGAATAAGGAGTCGAGCTGGTACCTCCTTCTCCTTTCGGCTTTTCCTTTCAGGGGTCGCCACAGCCATTAGTGTCTCTTACCAGCGACTCGTAAACCTGCCGGTGTCCTTTGTTTTTTTTTTCGCCCTCTCCATGTGTACTCCCTCCCCTCCTAATACAAAACCCGTATGTGCACATGAGAGTTTTCTGGATGGGCGGGGGCAGTGTGCTGCTTTGCTGTGTGGAGCCACGGTAGAGTAAAAGAAGTGGAACTTCAAAGAGAACTGCATACAGACGTCTTAAAACATTTACGTGACAATTTGTACTTGATGGTCGCGATAGTCATTTCATACATCTCATGTGACACAACCCGCGATATAGAGTATATTCGATATATCCCCCACCCCTACAATCAATATCATAATATTTGTGAAAGATGGTAATTAAACTGCGACAATCTCATGTTACAACCCAAGTAATCATTGAATATCACTGCATATATTTTGTTAAATTCTCAAATTCTAGCTGTCAAACAATTTATGTTTTTTCCAAGTCAGCGAATATAACTGAACTGTAATATTATAGCCAGAAGAAGAACTATACTTGATAGAAAAGAAAATGGATTTGTGAAATTGTCTAAACAACCACCTGTGCTGATGGATCCAAGTCCATAAAATCCCAGGTTCAGTATGCTGGCTGCATAGGTAGTCATTCTGCAAAGCAGATGTCTCTGTATTTATTTATAACCTGGTGTTCCTGCACTTTAACTCCACTAGTTCCTGACTAACAACAATAATAACCATTTTCCTGTAATGCGGGAGAATGTTTGCCCTGGTAGCAGAGTGGGTGCTTTGGTGCATGGTGTTGTTTGAGCGCAGCAGTTTGAGACGTAAAACAGCCGGTGTGGAGATGTACATTTGGTGAAGGTAAGGAGGGGTGTTCTAATGGGAATAGATGAAGAGCACACACAGTACAGTAACCTGATCCACTGACTGCAGGATGGGACAGGGAGGGAAAAGGGCTAAGAATAGCTCAGAGCCAGAGTACGCCACCACTACCATCACTAGCAGCAGAAGAAGCAGTGGCTACATTACTCTACTACAGCTTCCAGAGTACCGCCTGCTGTGTCGTCTCACACACGCCATGTGGAAAATACATGTGATTTTTCCCTCTGGACTCCCATGTGGCTGCATTTACAAAAAGGCAAACACAAAAGAACCTAAAGAAAAGCAAGCTTTGAATACATTACTGCTCATTATGCTCCAGAGGTAAAAATAAAACCATCTATTTATATATTATCAAAAATATTCTCAATCTACAGTTGTAGGTTTTTGCCTTCAATAGGAGGCAGGCAATCCCTGTAACGAGTGCAAGGAGACACACTATGCTTGCTGCGACAGTAAACAGCTAGTCACGTGGTCATGGTCCTGTGTGCCGTCAGGCTAAATGATGGGGGAGGTCTCTCTCTCAGCTGCACATCCACTCCAGCTTTCTCCTCCTCCTCCTCCTCCATAATGAGCAGCAGGACAAAGCCAGGCGCAAAGGCCTGATTACTGAGACTACAGGAGAGGGAAAAATGGGCAACAATGACAAGATCCAACAATCTTCAACTTGATGATACTCAGCTTACATTCCAACCTTTATAAATTAATATAATGAATTTATATATATGGACAACAAATAGTGTTTACTACAAATGGTCAAATACCAAAAAATAATACAAAAGATCTCTCCATAAACTCTTACTGAAAATAGCTTTATCAAAATGTGATCAAAATTATTTTCAAAGCCATAAAAATGTATTGCATTTCCGTTTAAATTTCTTGTATGTTACTTCCAGTTTGGACTGATTGAGGATGACTAATCTGTGATAATCTCTTACATGAAATTATTATCAATTGAATACCTTTGCGGTTACTGATTGGAGAAAGTCTGTATTTTCTAAATAATTAAAGATGAAGATTTCATGTTTAATTAAAGATTAAAGAGCACTTTTGATGGCGATTTTAAGGTGTATTTCCTATTTGTTGGCTCATACAAGGCATTTATAAAAAATAAAATAAAAGCTGTATTTTTTACTTCTGTTGCAACGTGCCATCCAGGGTAGCTTTCTACAATGGTATTACTTCATATCTAGCAGCATTTTCCTATCTGTTTAAAATATTATACGAGTACCTGGTTATTAAAATCGTAAATCTATAAAATGCTTTACATGTTGTAACCATTTCGATACTTCAGCAGCATTCAAACAATCCTTTTCACTAAATGGTACCAAATTCAAGAAAACAAAATTTCCAGCACAGAATGAATGCCATTTTCCTTTCCTCATCATTGGGTTGTCTGAAATGAAGACATATTTTGTCATGGACAAACAAACAGCAAGTGACACTGGCTGCCTCAAGGCGTCTGTTCACCTCTCTCTACCCTAACCCCAGACAGACAAAACATGCCCCTTCCAACCACAGTGTCTGGCCTGTGTTCCAGTACTTGTTAGCCTGAATAAATGAGCCAACCATAGCTCTAGTTTAAACCTCTACCACATGGGAAAACACATGCTACTACTGCCAATAACAGCTTTAACTGTAACTGTACCAACAGGTATCAGTCAACTGCTGCCAACATTTTCTAAAAGCTGATAAGTTTTGTCAAGTTGCCAAGCCAAAAAACACGTCAGAAATTTGCCATGTTTAAATTAACTCTGTTGTAAGATTGTCGAGTATATTCTTCACATGCAACAAACCATTAGAGCACCACATTTTGTGGCATAATTCATAATAATCCAAGCATTAAGCTGTTGTAAGAACCAGACATAATGTACTTTGTGTCCTAAATGTGTATTCTTATGTAAGATTAAGTGCTGAACTATTTCACAGCCTTATCCATCACTTAAAAGCCTCCATAAAAACAGAAATAGTCCTAAATTTACAAGGCAGAGGCTCAGGGCATGACTTGCACACAAATCAAAAGCCTCATAAAATAGCCTAATGTTTGTACACCAGAGGCGTAAATAGGGTTAACTTTACTGGCAGGAGACTAAGGCTCAGCCCAGCACACACTGAAACACGCCCATTAAACTGGCCCAGCAGAGTCTGAGAGTCTTAAGAAGCCTACCGCCACCACTCTGAATGTAGGTTAATGTTCAGATACCAAAGCAGCAGACAAGAACAATGAAGCCTTTACTGCTGATTATGGGTTAAAAAGGAGGGGGGAGGGAATGAGGGAGGGATTAGTGCAAAGGTTAGGACCTAGGCGTGGGTCTTGTTCTTATTTCAACCAAGCACCAAGCTCACATGACTGACCCAAACACTGTAGAACTGTTGCTGTTCAGCTTGCAAGAAACTGTAATATTCAAAGTATGAACAGATAATTAAACAAAAAAATAATAATCAAAACTAAGAAAGGCCTTTTAGGTAGAAGAATACACGTTAAGTATAAATGTGATGACTTTAAGGTAAGTCAGTTTCCTCATAGACTGATGAGAACATGTGCACTGAAGCATTAACTTGAAACACGTAAGCAAATTAATAAAATTGCATAGTCATTGTTTGTTTCTCTTCATTTCCTTTACAAAAGGGCAGTGTATAAAGCCCCAAGAGACACAAAAGCCACAATTAATAGAAGAACAACAAAAACCATCAGCTGCATCTAACAGGGGGTCACAACCACAAGGTATCCCTATCTACGGTTTTTCATATGAGCAGCTAGCAGGCCTCAGTCTGAAAAATAAACCATGAGGGAAATCTTGTGTCAGCTTTCATTATGACATTCAAGATACGACTCCATCTACACCTGTCACATCCGATTAGGCTTGATGAGATGTGTTGATCTGATCACAGTCTTGACACATGGTTGCCTATGCTGTGCCAAAACCACAGGTTTGCCATACTCGTCTCAGCGTCAGCAAGGCCAACATCTAAGGCTCACACAGCATCCCCTTCTTCAGACCAACAGGAATATACACTATTCAACAACTTTGATCAACAGGCAGGCAAAAAGAAGATTAGCAGAGGTTTCATTTCAGTGTATTCACAAGCACCATGCCGATTAACAGGCCACACTGTGCTCAGAGCACAACCAAAAGCTTTAATACCAACTTAACATCCACAACAATAACCATTCTACTCATACATTGCACTTTTGAGTAAGGGGGTAAAGGGGAATGCTGAGGACCTGTTGTTGGAGAAATACCTCCAAATACTGCCAGAGCTAGAATTGCTTATGCTCAAAGGCACACGATTATATGATGTCCCATCACTTTTATCTCAAGACTATCATAATTTCAATTCATAATTAACCAATTAATTGGTCAGTTGATTTAATGCCACTTCTGGATAGTCTCCATCAGCTGCAGATGATTATTTTGGGGGTAATAAACAAAAAATGCATCTTAACACATTTGCAGCGCAGACAGAAAGGACTGTGGGAGGTTTGTCAGTGTGGCTGCTGTCGAACGATGTTAATGCTCCCCAAGATTTTATTTAAAATACGAGTACGATGTATTCTGTGCTGCAGATACAGCACGGAATACATCTGCTTAACCACAATGCAAACATAATAGTCTGTCAATCTGTGATGGACAATTATAATTGTCAAGATGTGATTGTCAATCCCCAACCTGCACTGAAAACAACTCTGATTAGCTGAGGACTGTGTTACTGGGTATACTTTGAACAGCCCAAAAACAGTCCACAGATCTGGGCAAAATTATTGTTTCCTTTCACTTGAATTACAAGCACTGCAGCTCCAATATGACGGATTTTGTATCTCATGTGTTATCATTATCAAATTAATGCAGTTCATCAAATGCAAAAATTAACATGATATTGACAGTATGTATCACCTATCAGCAGTCTTGCTCTCCAAATTGGTTACTGAAAATTCCAACCACTATTTTTACTTGTTAATCATGCCTTATAAACAATAGCAGTGGGTTCATTCACCAATGACTTTTCACAATTGTGTATACTTCAGCTGGCAAATACTGTGGATAGAACACAAGTAGTATTAATACTAGTGCTGGCTTGAATGCCTTGTTAAGGACTTTGATGCTTTGCCAGAGGTCAACAGCAAATATCTGAAGCTCAGAATGAAGAATCACATTAAGCTTAAATACTGTTACACTTGAGTGGTTTTTAGGTTTCTCTTAATGGTAATCATGATAAAACTTTGGTTGTCTCATATGCTGCATAACCTACTTACTCGACCATCTTTTTGACGACCTGCAATGCACTTGCACTGAACACAGACAACTCAATACATTTAAATAACACATAAAATGTCAATGGGCTCTATGTACAGCCTCTCTGATTCCTGAACTTCAGGTGGCCTCTTTATTTCCTGTCTTATTATTGGACACCAATTAACCCAGGTGTGCCTAATTTATCAGTAGCCATAACAAGAAGTAGCAGGCACACCTGGATTTATCACTGTGTCCAATAATGAAAGACAGGAAAAAAAGGAGCCACCTGAAGTAGTGTGGCTATGCATGAAGTAGGGATGTAATTAAATTCCAATAATTGTTGTGTACATGGCGGTATTTGTGGTGTCAACAGTAAGGGGAGCCACTGCCTAATTTAGGCTTCATCGCTGAGGTTGAACATCTGGAGGAGTCACCCTGTCCACCTGTCCGAAGACCACTAGCTTGTCTGTGCTGTAACACCGTGACTGGAACTGGATTGTGGCATTGATGAGTTTGAATCACTTTAGGGACATGGTGGAGCAAAACACATGCTGTGGGTTGCCTAACTGTGGGAGCAGTAAATCCCTGCCGGCAGGAGGAGGCCCAAATATGTGCACATATGTGGGGCTGGTATTGGTCTGGTCCCGGACCAGGGGGACATGTCCCCCAAATGAACCTTTCTTCTAAACTGCCCCTCTTCAGATCCATTTATTTTATTCAATCATTCATTCATTCATTTTCTATACCTGCTTTATCCTCACTAGGGTCACAGGGGTCGCATGGAGCCTATCCCAGCTACTTAATGGCGAAGGTGGGGTACACCCAGGACAAGTCACCAGTTCATCGCAGGGCTAACATATAGACAAGCAGTCATGCTCACATTCACACCGATGGGCAATTTAGATTAGCTGATTAACCTATCAATGCATGTCTTTGGATTGTGGGAGGAAGCTGGAGTACCCGGAGAGAACCCACGCAGACATGGGGAGAACATGCAAACTCCACACTCCAAACTCCACACAGAATCGAACCCAGTAGCTTCTTGCTGTGAGGCACAAGTGCTAACCACTGCACCACCGTGTCACCCGTATATGAACAATATTTAGCTTTTATTCTTATAGATCCTATTGAACGAGAAATTCTGGGTCACAGTCATATCAGCACTTAGTAATTACTCTTTAATCAATCGACAAGGTCAACCAACTAATGATTAATGAATTAATTGCTAATTTGCATCCCTAGCATAAAGCCCATTGAAATGTAAAGATGGTAAAACAGACCATAGCACAATGTAATGTGGCAAAGTGATTGTAACAATGCCACCAATGTCCATAACCTGTGAATACATAGACTGAGTGTCTTGGACACACCCACTCACAACCACATTCACAGCACAGTCTAGATGCGTTTCCACCACAGGAACATACGGGTAGTTTTACAGGAGCTGTCTATCCTAGTCCCTGCTTTGGGATAGGTACTCTAAACAGCCCTGAAAACTCCTGGACAGAGCTTTTAGGTTTACTTCATGCTGACTGGAAAGACCCAGAGCAGGAAAGGAAACAAGCAGCATTTTTATAGCCCCACAGAAGAGGAGTAGTAAAAAGCAGAATTCAGGATAGGGATGCAAATTATCAATTAATCCATTAATCATTAGTTGGATGACTTTATTAATTGATTAACGATTAATTGACAAATGGTAATTTTCCTGAGAACCTGAATTTCTCTTTTGATTAGGGATGGGAATCAATAAGAATTTAACGATTCCGATTCCGTTATCGATCCGATTCCTTATCGATTCTCACTGGGTAAGGGAATAAAAGAGTGAAAACAGGTATGTTTGCATTACTGGTCTTTTATATTTCCATCGCTGCAGAAAAATATAACATACAGTATATACAAACAATAAGAACAAATGACGCCGGCAACACCGGCGACCCGGCCCGTCTCCTGTTGTTGTGCACCTCATTTCTTTTTCTCTGCCTTTGGAAACTTGTATTTGAGGGGATATGACGTTGGTTGCCCGAACCGGAACCGGAACTGGCCCTGGTTGGCATCCTGCCGCTAGGTAAACCGCTAAGTGCTAAATAGCAAATCTAACGTATTAATCACATGCAGCATGGACAGACGTTTGAGCAGATTGGAGGGATTCCACTCTTTAGAAGAAATGGAAGCTTTGACAGTGTTCCAAGTGGACCTGGTGTCATCTGTTTAGACCGGTTCTGTTTCAACGCTATGTTGGCTACGTTCTGACCAAAACAGTGCAGCGTATGTGTGACGTCATCGTGCATGCGCAAAGAAGGTGGAATCGACAAGCAGAATCGTTAAGCAGGCAGGCAAACGATTCCAATGAATCGAGCTACTGGAAACCGGTTCTCAAAAAGAAGCGGTTCTTGATTCCCATCCCTACTTTTGATAGAGTCTATAAGAATAAAAGCTAAATACTGTTTATATACTTCATGAAAAAGCACGTCTTATTTCTTTACAATTGATTTATTGTACCGTTGGGGGTACAGTACAGGCAATGACATTCATGTAGGAGAACTAAATAAATTCTGCAGGGAAATTAAATAAGATAAATGGAGCTGAAGAAGGGGCAGTTTAGAAGAAATGGGCATTTCTGACTTTGCATTACTAGCTGACATGATGGAGTGATATTTCAGTGGAGACTGCATTCTTCAGCTCAATTGGTCACATAACGTTTACAACTGATTACTTCAGTGATGGTGTGTCATACTCTGCAGTGGAAACGCACCTTCTGTCACTCACAGGTATCTGCAGCTAAACAAGATCCGAGTCCACCATCATGACTTTACAGCAACAGCAAAACACTTGACAGAAAGTTCTTCAATTTAAAGTGAGAGAACCAAGCACAGATCCTGAAGAATCACAAAAAGACTTATAGAGACCCTCTAGCCAAGGCACAATAATTCTAACTAGGGATGCAATGGTACTCAGGAATACCATGTACTGTGTGGTTCGCCCTGTGTGTCGCTGAAGCCATGAAAGTGTGAATGAGAAGGCCTGGACTGAGAATATTCCTCCTGTCCCAAACAAAGACAAGTTATATGCGTGTCCTGATATATTGTAGTCTTCATGAGTAATGGCTTCTACATGATAACCTTATTGCTCAGCACTACATAATTAAAAAAGTAATATGCCTGCTTTTTTTATTTATATGTTTGAATATCACAATAGATGTCTACTGCCAAAATTAGTGTCTGAATAGTCAGAAATTTGGGACGAGTCAATTAATACAATGTTGATGTGCAAAGTAACAGCTCATATCAACACCACAGAGGGTAAGTCCAAAAAAGTAGTCTGAGACTGCACTATTTATCAGTCCATATTAATAACTATGATGATGTGGCTGTTTTTTTGTTCTATGAAGAATTAGGATGGCTACTTGTGGTTTTAAAGTCGTTTCAAAAGGTGGAATTTTTCAGATAGAGATGTCAAATATTCAACACAATAAAATATAATATGCCTGCACTTGAAAAACCTCAGCCTTCAGACCACACCAAAGTTTTTGCACATACGGATGGACAGACAGACAATGAACTGGTAACAATACCCTGCAGTAAGGGCCAAGGGTAAAAGTGTTAGCACAACATTAAAATACGCAGGAGTAAATGATGCGACAAAATGCTCAATCATCTTGTGGTTTAGCTGATGATGTAAATAAAATAAACCCAAAAGATAAATGTAAATTGAGATGATAAAACTGCTTTATTGCCCAGCCCAAACACAGGCTGTACATGTTCAGGTTTTTGACCAAAAAAACTATTGGGAGAAGGAGAGGAGAAGTGATTATCTGAAGAAAGATGTCAAACATATACTTCAACATTATCAAAGACTTACAAAGGCAAATGTAGAAAAAGTGCCTCAATGTTACATGATGCTCCATAACTCATGATAGTACTAGGGTAAAAAAATTAATTTGTCCTATTACACATCTTTCACACCACTCTCTGTCCCAATAGTTGACATTTAGAGCAATGTAAACAGAAACAGGCTTTAACATGCATTGTATTGGCAATGCATGTTAAAGCAAAGCATACCGAGTCGGCGACTAATCAAATTTGGCCAAATATATCTGAATGAAGTTTAATGTAGTAATACTGATGTGTGGTAAACCATTCAATGTAAATATACAGTACACAATTATTTGAATAAAATACACATGAACCTATTTCACCGTATGTGGATCCTGAGCTCTCACAAAGCATGGTCACTGAATAAGCCAGAGTAAACAGGATGTGACCGTTTTCTTTGGCATTAGTAATACGAGAGCAGCCCAGTTAAGAATAATGCAAACCATACACTCATTGTCAAATTGTCTTTTTCTCCCTGAACTATCAACACATACACATGCTACCATCTCTCTTATTTCTGACAACTCATTCATGAAAGGAACAAGATACTCTAGATAATTAAAAAGTTAACCCATTGACTGAAATACTACAACCCTACACCCCACACCCCTTTGTATACATCTAAGATGTTATGCTGTAGTCATACTATGGAAAAACCAGAGGCTTTGAGGATCCACACCTCTGAAAAAGCACATGGTGGATTATCAAGGCAACATCAGCAGGAGCCGTTACACACAGAGATATTGCACTCAACATACCAAACAAAAACAACGTTCTGCACACATTCTGCTGGCAAGGCTACCACATGTTGTGTAATCAGGAGGCTCCACCCTCTTCACACAGACACACACAGACAGACAGACACTCACACACACAGAGCTAGGCCTCTTGAAGATTCAGACACTGCTATGGAGCCAACTGCAGATAGAACCCAGTGTGGCTACAGGCTAGTCCACATCATAAACAGCATTGTTGCTTTTATAGTCTTATTTACTGCTTTTGCTATTTGTTTGGTATTTTTCATTTATCTGGGGCTATTCAAAATGTCACACTCGTGGCCAAGACAGAAGAACTCCAAAACTAGAGCCTGAATGATGAGCTATACAAGCCTCTGCAATTATAGACAGTAATGTCAGAGCTTTAAGGCAGTACTGGTCTTCACTTAGCATAGGTGGAAGAGGATTAAAAACAAAAACTCTGAATGTTATGGGGGGTTTCCCTGAAGTTACAGCCCTGATCTATTGACTCAAAACAGAAGACAAAAAAAAAGAGGAAATGCATCATATTATTAATCATGGCGTAAAAAGGCGATACTTTCATATCTTTAGTCATAGTACTACTTCACAGGCCTGTGCTGCTACAAAATGGAATAATGTTTCAATATACAAAAGGTCTAAGTCTACAGAAACTACTCCTCTGCAGGCAAAATCTCCATTGAGAATGAGACTATTTCAATGAAAGGTCAAACATTCAACAAGCCTTTGCTTTGATTTGAGTAATTATATGTGCATCTTCATGAAATTACAAAGTAGAGATATGTTGAAAAAACTGTAAAACTAGCTGGCTGAAGAAATAAATAAGCCTATACTGTTTGTAAAATGAATTTAATACCTCTATGTAAAAGTCACTTTGATACCTTTCAATGTTTATATATATATA
>JAQQZY010000010.1:30264953-30279775 GCA_030068375.1 Ostorhinchus rueppellii | reverse complement strand
ATCACTCTCACATTCACACCTATGGGCAATTTAGATTAGCCGATTAACCTATCAGTGCATGTCTTTGGATTGTGGAAAAAATCCACATTTGATAAAAATCAAATAAGCAGACTAAAGGATTTTCCAGGTGTGAATACACTCTAAAATAAAGAGGAGTACTGACTAGTCAATAATGTCAGAACATAATTCTGATTTTATTAACAATCACTTTATTTTCAAAGAGGAAAAAATATTGCTTATTTTGATAAATACAGTATCTTTCTCCACTACAGGTAGGGATGTAACAGTACAGGTTATCAACGGTTTGGTACGTATTGTGGTTCTTGAATCATGATTCACAGTATGGTAGGGTTCAGATGCAGAGGCCAGCTGTGCGCTGAAACATAACTTAGAGCTGATGGAGAGCCTTAAGCCTCATTTATTTATACTTTAGGTATGTAAATGGGTTCATCCATTTCTAAAGTTGTCATGCATCACTGCCTTCATACCTCCATGCATCCTGTATGTTGGAATGAGCATTTCTCAATCAATCCACCAGAGGATGACTCTTAATTAACATACTGGCCGAATACCATGAAGAAGAGTGAAGTGCTTTGAGAGGAAGAAAAAAGTCGACAATAACAAACATGTTGATGGCAGAGGAGGTTTTACTAATGTGGATAATCATGTTAATATTGAGATGGGTAGTTTGAAGTAGAAGGGTTCTGCCAGGCCCGGCTCAAGCCAGGCTCCATGTCTGGCTCAAACCAATGACAGTAGAATTCCTTCAGTTAATTATCTTGAAAAGCTCAAATATAAATGTGAGTTGTCCAGAAATGTCATTTGAAAATGACAAATGAGCCTTACCACAGTACATGTTCATAACAACCCATGAGGGTCATATTGTTCCATACTACGGGACAACAAGTACAATTGTACCACTAACTAGAATGGTAGAGAGACTCTTCATACACCACAGAATGGCAGAAAACCCCAAATACTAAGGACGGGGTACAGGTACAGCTGTGTGGCTGCCTGTAGTCACCTGT
Source organism: Ostorhinchus rueppellii (assembly GCA_030068375.1). NCBI lineage: Eukaryota > Metazoa > Chordata > Actinopteri > Kurtiformes > Apogonidae > Ostorhinchus > Ostorhinchus rueppellii. The sequence continues at coordinate 30,278,747 of JAQQZY010000010.1, read as the reverse complement.
GGTCTGAAAAATAAACATTTATCACTGACACATATTTATAAACCTTAGAGTTGTGTTATTATAGAAATAAATTGCCATTGTTTAATTTGTTAATTTAAAAGCATTTTAACAATGATTTGTGTAGTGATTACAAAATTAGAGGTGAACCAATAGGATGTATTTCACAGCAGACAATGATTATTAGAAATGGAGAAGACACTATTTGGAACTGATAGAAATTTGGAGTCTTGAAAACTTTAACACTCTAATCAAAACCACTGAAATAAGTCAAAAAATTATTTTACTATTCTAAGAAAATCTCAATTTCAATCAAGCATTAGTGAAACACATTTGCATTACGCAAATGTATCATCCATACTATTGAATTGGTAATTTGATTTATCCCTCACATTACATCCTCATTATAATATTAGAAGATGATTTGTTTATTTTTTGTGAACTAACCATAAGATACATCCTGCAACTACCAGCTACACTATTGGAACTGCAATTGGGTACTGTGAAATAAAGCACAAACATGCACCAATTAACAAAAGAATAACTACTGAGAAGAAACCAAAAAAATGAAGAGTAAAGTCAAAGAATGACTGTGCTGGCACATTACAGAAAAGACTACTGCATATTTTATCAGCCAAAGATATTATACATGTATTACTCATTTTACCTAAATAATACAGAAACAGTTGTTGAAATAACAAAGAGATGCATGTAAATAGCTGTTGGGATTTGAGTTAAAATCCTAAATAAATGTTTACTTCGAAAAGACCATCATCCTATGATTGAAAAGATGAACGTCTAATACATGTTTTCCTATTTTCCTCTTGCAGACCCTGCATGTCTTCTCTGTAATTAATGACATTCTTGTGGTTCAAACCCATTCAACACATGAAATCACCTGGTATTACAAAAAAGTTATTACGAATATGAGATAAATATGTGGATTTTCATTCAAATCCAATCTCATGATGATTTTACATGGAAGTTTTTATGGTTTCAGATGTGACAAAGCGTGAAAAGAAAGGTTGTAGTTTTTTATTTTAACTAACACGAAAAACTGTCTGTCATCTCTTGTGCCTTGTTCGACAATTCTACCTTAAAAACATTTCAAAATGGGATCATGTAAAAGAGATGAGAGTGATACAAGACTGAATATTAGAGAAATAACTGACTGGTTGGTTCTGTACTTGCTGAATTTCAAAAGCAACAACATAGCTTTCATTGTTTTACAGACTAGATTACATTGAAACATTGATCATAGTAGCCTTTACCAACCCAATGTTTATGTGGCTATTTTTCTATCCTCTATAATCATCATTCAATTAGTAACAGTAAATTATGTACATTATCTTAATCTCCATGAGCATTATTGTTTTTAATAAATAAAAAACATTCACCTGCATAAACAGACTGTTTTCCTTTGGCCAAAAAAATGATATTAAGGGCACAGTAAAATAAGAGCATAGAATAATAATTTTGGAGGTTTTCTTTGACTGGCAAAAGACATTTAAAAAATATTATACAAGGAATAAAGAAAATGGAAAAATAGTAATTTCTCCCTTAATAATATAATTAGTATAGTATAATAGTATAATTATTCCATTATATTATATTACCAAAGGAAAGTGTTATCCCTTCAGCCCTCTAATTGAAGAATAATCAATTATAACAAATACAAATGCTTGATGAACAACAGTGAAAATACTTGCAGGACTACAACGATTTGGTACTCCTTGTGGTATATATTGGAATGTACTCATAAGATTCAGTTATAGCAGTTTATAACATCTTAACATAGGGTTTCCATTTACTGAATTTCAGTTTAACGTTTTGTTGGTTCAAAGCGGTCGTTGCACAGACAGCCATCTAAAACAGGCAGCTTTTGTATCAGGCTACACACCCCCAAGATGTCACAGTCATTGGCAGAGAGGCGCAAGCTCCTAGTTATTCAAACCATGCTAGTTCCTTGCCTGCATTAGCAAATCTAGATTTTAAAATACATTCGATACTAAGCTATTACCTGAACAATTAAAATGAAGGTAGCCAAATAAACTATAGCGCTGGCTTTATTATTGCAGACACCACCACCCACCTCCCAATAATGTCGCTCGTGCTTGCTTGGAATAGAGGCAGCAATATGTGGTTGAGCGCTAAAATGCTGAACTTGGATATGGTTAGTAAACATAACGAGCATAATGTAATATTGCTGTTATATCATATACATCTTTCATAAATTCATGTGTTGTAAAATGCCACTGCGCAGACAGCACAAAGCAAATTCAAGATTATGGTTAAGGCATTGATGGCAATATTCACTACGAGACCATGGCACAGCCTGAGACAAAAGCCCACTGCAGCCCCTTCAGTGCCCTCACAACGTTCCCCCTCCCCAGCGCTTAATCTCGCTAGCTAGCAAGATCGTATACAGCCCTTCAGTCTCGCTGGCTGGGGCTAACCCAGCTCACTCTGCTTAGCCCCGACATTTTCCTCTTGGCTCTCTGTACTGTCTAATACGACGGGTTACAAAAAGCAGAAACTGGGGACTGTGTATTAGGGGAAATAAAGTACTTGGTGTGTGTAAAGCACGTGGCACACAACTATACCAAGCCCACGCAAAAACATTACATTCCATTTTCGCACGCAGTTTACGTCAAGTTAGCTTAACTTAACATTAGCCTTCTCGCTACAGAACTTAGCCAGATGGCTAACGTTAACTAGGATTTTTACCTCTTTTGATCCGAGGCAATGAAACAACAAACCATGAGTTGCACTTACCTCTAAACTGGGCTACACGTCCCCACCGACTCATTCAGGTCCAGCTATATGTGAATATTGCGCAATATAAGCAGTTATTTCCTAAATATTGGACGTTAACCGTAGCCTACGGCTGTGTGACGTTCATCTCTGGTTTTGAAAACATCCCAGCCGTTCGTCGCCCGTCCTCTCCGAGAAAAGCCCAGCAAAACATGCAAGCGTCACTCTGATTGGCGAACTCGACTCACGTGACCGCCTGAGCCCCACCGAACTTATAAGGTCTACGTCTGCTGGATATACTGTAGATGGGTATGTTAAACGATTTACTCTTATTTTAACGACACTATACGTAAATATGCTCTACAGACCTTAAGCATATTATTTGTAGTGTCTTATTTTGTCCCATAGTAATGTGTATGGCGTCTGCTGGTGGATTTAAATGCGTGAATTTGGACTGAAAAGAATGGAGAGGGAGCGCAGTAATGGGCACTTGACGTCATCTTTTCCGCTGATGTGCTGCGGTCAGTGGGAACTTTCTCGAAAATCACGGCTGGGGATTGATGGTGGAATTGTGGTTACTTTCTTTCCCGTGAGCATGACTGCATAGTTTTCCTGCAATTTTATTAATAAATGTATCTCCTTAAATTCGCCTTTCATCCCGCCAATTCTTTGTGTCAGCCAGCTTTGAATCGGTTGCGCAGTGACATTTGCATCATGTTGGGCAGTGTGCGCATGCGTCGTGGTGCATAATATATGTTGCAGAGCAGGCTCGAAAGTCGCAAGAGGAAACCGGAGTGGGGGAGGGGCACCGGCTAGACATGAAAACGCCACCGGGGCGGGTTGGAAATGACAGGAGCAGTTGTTAGGAAGGAAGCTGCAGAAAGGTTTATCATTCTGCAAGACCGAGTTATGATTCTGACAACATTATGTAGGAGGGCTTATAATTTTGAGATCATAGTAGTAGTGGTTACAGGTACGTAGTAGTGTAGTTACATATTTAGAGAGACTTGGTTTACGTAGCAATTCACAGTTATGCTTTATGTAGAAATAAACGTTATGGCCATTTGAATAAGTATTAGTTTAAACAACTTTTTTTCACTTTTTGTCGCAAGGTATAATTTCAGAAACATTTTTAGCTTCGTTGTCCTATTATTTGTTTGGCATCATGAAGTTAGAAAAATATATTTAACATATATTCATCCTACAACAGTGAGGCCAAGATTTCAAGAAACCCATTTTATTTCATTCATTTACAGCATCCAGTAAGATGCTTAGGGATTCAGTTAGGAGAAGAGAGTTAAGGATCACACCAGTAGTATTTCATTAAACACCTGCACGATCATCACAATGGATTTCTGTAACTAGCTGCAGATCTCAAGTACCTATAGTGATTGTAAATACATTTGTATGTCTTTACTAAGGTTAGCTGCATTAGACCCGTTTTAAACCATAGAAGGGTATAACTCCAACTCTTGTGTAGACATAATTCTAAAAATCTTTGTCAATTGTGCTTAACAATGTCAAGTGACATACATAATTGGCTATCAATTTACACTTCTACATTCTTACAGCAATCAAGTAAAGTTCATTTTATTCATACAGCCCACCATTCACACAGCACAATTTTTGCTCTATCCTTCTCAATGTACAACCCTCAACATTTGACCCTTGATGAGTGAAGAGTCCCAATAAGTGACACACTGACACCTACAGCACATGCACATGAACAATTTATTTACATAATATGCTTGAGTTAAACTTTATATCATGTTCAGGGACAGACGCTGGTCTCAAACATCTAGAGGTCTGCTCTTACACCAAAACCAGGCCCTTTGGGAGGCTCTGTGAGAGAAGTCAATCCACCTGCAGGCTCACAGGAGAAACGGCCACTCCTACAGAAAAAGAAAATTATTATAAATTTGCAATTCATTTGGAAAGTCTCTTCAGGATATTTGGGTATTTTCACACAGTATTGCAGTCCTTCCTCACCCACTGAAATATACAGGATGTCCACATGTCTCTTTACAATTTAAAAAATGTATTACAATCAATTTATGAGATGTTAATTAGATTTGTTGTATATACTCAGTGGTTATCAAAGTTTTAGATCACATTAGATTTGTGTATTTCAGGTACCCTTTTGATGAAATAAATCTGTCAAATAAACCCCTAAAAATGGCTACTCCTCAAGAAAAGGCACAATGTGTAGCATGGTTTATTGAAACAAAATCAGATATGCAGACTCAGCAAAACTATAGGATTAAGTATGGAAGACATCCACCAACAAATCGTGCGTGGCACAAGAAATTTATGGAGATAGGGACAGTGTTGGATAAAAGGAGGACTGGATGACCAAGAACATCTGAGGAAGACATAGATTGTGTAAGACAAGCCTTTGATCATTCTCCTACAATGTCCATCCGTACTGATGCCAGAAAGTTCGAGCTACCACGTTCAACAGTGCACAAAGTAAAAGATCTCTAATGCCATTTGCCACCATTGATGAGTCTATGCTACAGTGAGCATGGCAAAAAATAATCAAGTACCGTCTTGATGTGTTTCATGCAACTAATGGTGCCCAAATTGTGTACTATGTATTGTGTAAGTGTATTACATGTGGCAAAACCCTTCAACATCTACTTTTCATTTTGTAATAATTTCCACAGATTTGTTTGCTTTTGTAATAATGTGTTCAATTGTAAAGAGACTTCATGGACACCTTGTACTACTGTAACATACCTGGGTCCTGGAGGTGGTACTCTCCCTGCTTTAAGTTCATCAATTATATCCTCCATATCCTTTGGAGTGAGGTCCTCCTAGAAACGAGAAAAAGGCAGGACAAATGAGAACAATCCAGTAAACTGCTAATACTCAGTTTTTCATTAATACTTGTTTTGTGCTTCATTATTTAAAAGACCTTTATAGTTTTTCTACATCTTTTTGCTCATGACCATGTATTTCTAGTTAAAGACGGACAGTAGTTGAAGCCCTCTCAAATTTTTAGTTATGATTTCTGATTTAACTTCACTTGTAATAATGGATTTCATGATTAAATTGGACAAGACAACAATGTTGTTGTAGACTTCAAAAGAACTTCATGGCAAAAACCAGCACTTACAGCATTACAAAGAATACCCAACTTTCAATGTGTCTGGTAGAGAAAACAAACCAAAAGAAAATAAAATAATTCTAGATGTTATTTTATATTATCAATGAATATATCCCTCTGCACTCTGAATTTAAGTTCTTGCCCTCTGGTACCTGCCTCAGATAACCATCAGCCAAAACCAATAGATACAAATTCTCATTCATACCCTCAGCCATCTCTATGCTCAACTCTTGACAGCACAGGTAGCATTACCAGTAGTTTACATTTTATTTAAGTAAGTGTTTTTAACCACCAGTTTTTATGTGATTGTTGTCTTGTGTCTCACTTTGTTTTGTCATTGCTGTTTGTTTTAATTGCTATTGCAGCAGAAACAATTGCCCCCCGCCGCCGCAAATAACAATCTTGAATAACATAGTAATATTTAACAGTTACAATAACAGTATGAGTATTTCATAAAGTGAGTTCAAGCAGTTTACCGTATTTTTGGCATTTCATACAGCCTCCTAGCTGTCTGTGTTTATTGTCCTTGACCTGCTTTTTTTCCAGTTTAGTGGTACATGACTTGACACATTGCTTCTAAGCTGATCATTAACTCTAACGTCTAAGACAAAAACTAATTTGCGTTAATGATTAGTGAGTTCATTACAGTAAAAAGAGAAAGATGCTAAACAGTACTATCTAATGTTTAATGTTGTAAATGTGAAAATGCTTTGTCTTTTTACACTAAATGGGTCATTCACTTGTGCTTGATTTTGTAAGTTGCCAAGTTTTCCACAAATAGTATCAGCTCATGGTGAACCAAAAAGCAATATTTTCATATTGCATATACCTCATTAGGTAAATATTTTTCAAACTGAAATCACAGATGCGGTAAGATCTTTGTTTCAGACAGATTATTAGCAGGATATTATGACAGGTAGATTATTATTTCATCCTACGATGTCTATGGTAAGTCATTCAAAGCTTCAACCTCGTTTTGTTCATCGATGGCTAATGTCCAGTAAGGAAGCTGTATGGAGCAGTAAAGAACTTACATAATAGTTGTCGTTGATTTGGACCATGGGAGCATTCACGCAGGCACCAAGGCATTCCACCTCTATAAGAGTGAACATTTTGTCTGGAGTAGTCTCACCAACCTTAATACCTGTAGAACAACAAATGAGGACATTTTATACTTTGTTCTAATGCGCTTTAACAAGTTGTATGCGGTGTTACTAAAATGATAAATATTTGTAACTGAAGCTGGTATAACTCAGCTGTAACACTATACGGGTTGGAGCAAAACGTACAATATTAAGTGTTGCTTGACTGAAAGTTCAAACTGTGAGTGTATTCCGTTAAACCACACAGGCTCAAGTATGTTTACCATTTTTCCAGTTAAATTCTTGGCTCGATTTTAGCCATGCTTGTCTTCTTGTTTGTTGCCACAGCTCAGTGTTGTTTGAATAGTGCTCAACAACTGTATATTTACATGTTTGTTCCCAATTTCTGTTTATCTCAAAAATACACAATAAAAAAAAGATTGTTTCCATCTGCATTTTTGTCTCTTTATTGGTGTCTTGCGGTAAAATGGAAAGTCGCTCCCTTACCCAGTTTGTTTTGGATAGCTTCCAGAATGCTGTCTGAGTTGCAGAGCATGCACGGTGTTGTTGTGCAGATCTGAATGAAGTACTTTCCCACAGGCTGACGGAGGAACATTGTATAGAATGTCGCAACTTCATACACTCTCATTGGAGGGACTTCCAGCACTTCAGCGACCTGAATAGAAACAAATGCATACAGCGTAAGGTTCCTTCAGGACACAAAAGACATTAGCTGCAGTTACATGGATAATACTTCTCACATCCAACTGAAGTCATTCTGGCGAGAGAATCTACTGTGAGAATCCACTGTGTACCTGGACATTATATAATGTGATCTGATAAGATCTGTATGTATCACAGTATTTAATCAGATTATAGAAACTTTTTTATTATACACAGGGAGTGGTTGAGTATTCAATGTGTTGGAAACATTACGTACGTTTTATTGAGAAAAATTCTATTGTTTAACTTTTTACACACTTAAGGGCCTTTTGATCATCAAGTCATTTAACAATGCCAAAATCTTTGTTTTAAAAAAAAAAAGTCTGCCACAGTCCAGTTCTGTTTTGTTACAGCAATGTTTCTGACACTCAGACATGCATCCATCCCCTGATGTTACTGCTAAGTGGGTCACACAATCACAAAAGAATAGCCAGATGGAAAGCCATGAAGCATTTTCGTGGTTATTCTGTGCTTTTAGTTACTGTTGGAAACACTTGTAAAATGTTGACACCAGCACTCTTAAACCAATTTTAAATTCTTACTCATCAGGCCACTGTCTTAAGACCAAATTCCATGAATAACAGTAACTTATTTTATATTTATTAATTTTTGTAGATAGGACTATTGGTCTGATTAGTGTAATACTTGGGTTCATGCATATGTATCTATTGTGATATAAGGTTTTTCCACAGAAGGGTGGCCCAATTTATGTAATTGCACAAATAAAACTAGCCACACAAAGCCATTTGAAAACATTACTTAAATTAAAAAACTTGCCGTACCTTGTTCATGACAGAGATAGGGAGCCATCCATGTTGCCTCTGAGCTAAATCCAAAACAGGGATGGTGGCTGCTTGCTTGTGTCCAACAGGATACATTGAAATGATGGCCTCAATCCTCTACAGGAATGGAAATGTAAAGGAATATTGGGTTTGTTTGTTTTGTTTTTTTTTACCATGAATGTCTTCACAATTAGACTAGATCACACGTGTCAAACATGCGGCCCGGGGACCAAATACGGCCAGCTACAGGGTTTGATTTGCCCCTTGGGATGAATTTGTGAAATACAAAAATAGATATTAAGATATTAACAATCATTTTAGTTCAGGTTCCACATTCAGAATAATCCAATCTCAATTGGGTCAGATCAGTAAAATACTATCTTAATAACCTATAAATACTCACAAGTCCACATTTTTCTGTTTGTTAAATATTTTCCCATATTGACAGTAAAACAAAGTAGAATTAAAAAAAAAAAAAAGTAAATGATCTGAACAACCTGAAATGTCTAAAGAAAAGTTAGTGCAATTTTAACAATATTCCTCCTGTTATTAAATGATTTGTGTATTTTTAGATCCACTGTGTCTGTAAATAATAATGAACATGCAGAAATGATAAACTGAATCACAATATTGTTAAAATTACGCTTACTTCTCAGTTTGTTCATGTTATTCACATTGTTTGAAAAGATCATTTGTAGATGTAAACATTTTCATTGTTTAATTTTACTTCTTTTACTCTAAAAAATAGAGAAAAGTTTGGAGGTGACATTATTTGTATATTATTATGTTAGTATTTTATTGGTTTGGCCCACTTCCTATCAAAGTTAGCTAAATGTGGCCCCTGAACTAAAATGAGTTTGACACCCCTGGACTAGATCAATGCTAATAAAAAAAACAGCACATAAATCTACAATAGCTAAATGATATGTGTATTCTATTATATAATCAACATCAATAAAAATGAATATTAACTTGATTTCTCCAAAGCAAACTGATATGATGTGGGCTTAAGTCTTGTTTACTCCCAGCTGAAATCATGTGATTGATAAACAGTACCCTTCTTTATATCACACCTTGTTTTGACATTAAAAATAACATTACAAACAAGCATTACTTCTCAAAATAAGCAATGCTAAAAAACAGTGGGGACTTCTGTGTATTTGTTAGTCTTACCTTTTTGTTCTCCTCTGTGAATTCAAAAGGAGTATCAGGGTTGTTATCAGGTGTATCTCTGTGCTAAAATGAGATTAATAGTTAGAATATTTTCAGAAACAGCTAACACACATGCTATACAGAATTAAGTTATTGATCGTAAAAGCAATACATCATAAGTAAGTTCTATGTTAACCCAAATATCTGATTTATTTATCAATTTTCACTGACATTTTCATATGTTAGTGATAGAAAGCAGCATTTAATACTGTTATAACATTTCAACCTATCATGTAAACCCTGATGAAGAAATAGGAATCCTTTCAGATGATGGACAACAGACATTTTCACAAGTTGTCTGTAATTGCACACACTGCCCTCTTGTGAGCAGCAAATATCATTAGTGTACAAGTACAATTTTAACCAGGGCTTAGGTTAATCAATCTGATTGAAGAGAAGTGGTTTGAAAACAACTCAAATTGTTTTCACCAGTCACAGACAAAAACATCCTAACTATCAAGGGACCATGAAACCATGATACATTTCCATTACGTGAGAATATTGCATGTGATATTTCTGTTGAACCGTAGCTTTAATAAGCTGAACCTCGTGCAACAGTCTGGATAAATTAGCAGCTTCCCACAAACTAATACCTTCGTATTAATTTCCTGCTAAAAACAACAGAGTAAAACTGTACTGAACCATGCATATGATTTTACATGTAGTGTCCTAAAAGACTTAAAAAATAAACTATATTATACTATATGAGGATATGGAGAAAAAAAAAGGAAAAATCCTAAAACTACACTATCATACATTAAGTACTATAGCAATAAGTTGGGCAACTACATGTCTTCAACAACAGCTTTACAGCTTGGTATTTATCTACAATTTGTGAACTGTACAGGAGGGATGAAAATCATTCTAACAAGCTAATCTCTCATTTGGTATTTTGTTGGTGGTGGTGAAGAGCAAGTGTCTAGCACAATGCTTCAAAATCCTCCATAGTACTGTGGAGGCCACAATGCATGATTCATATCACTTCCATACTCATCAGACCATTCAGTTGTGTCATGGATGGGCACATCTTAATCTTGTACTGCACAGCAACAATAGTACAGTACTGTCAGAAAACTATACTACCTCTCACAGGTATGAATTTGTATTTTCTTTGGTCTATTAATATTTCCTGTATTACTTTTGACAAATTGAAAAAAACAAGAAAGAATGTTGGCCAACCAAATACCCTTGCTGCTCATTCAGTAGGATCAACAACATCCAGTTACATACCAGAAGAGAGGTCAAACTTAAGAAACTCACCACAAAGATGCCACCAGCTCCAGCGCGTGCAGCAGACCTATGCAGACTTCTGACCTGCCTGGCCTTGAAGCACAAAGACATAAAGACAGATAAAATACCTCTTCATCCATCAGATCCACCAGCCAAGGTGAAGAAACATAAACCTGCTGACACTTCTATTAAACACTGGAGATACACACACACACATACAGACATTATATATATATATATATATATATGTGTGTGTGTGTGTGTGTGTGTGTGTGTGTACATGTGTGTGTATTATTTTCCCTAAAAAATAAGGAGCATTTCTGTTGTCGGATTTTCTATATAGAAAATGAATTCTGTCAGTTTACTTTATGGATGAACATACTTTTTCATATTATCTCAACGTAATTTCTAAAAAAAAAAATTAAATGAATACACTCAACACCGCAAAAACAGCAATAAAATAGCTATCATGTCACATAAGCTCTCCACACAAGTAAAAGAGATGTGGAAGGACTATTTATAAGGGGAAAAAATAACTAATAACTACACTAGTTATTATATTTTGAAGTGTTAATCCACATCCACGTTTCCAACAAATACACTTAAATAGTTCCTAGATTCCAAAAGGCAACATCCCTGCTACTAATTAACGCCAAAGCTACAACACAAGTATCAACACAAGAATAGTACTTACATAACATAGCTAACGACAAACGTTACGTATATCAACACGCAACTCAGTTTCGTGTTTATCATTACTCTACGGTCAGATCAGGAAGCTCAAGAAATAAACTTCCAGTAGATTATTGTTTGAGTTCATCTGATACATTTACATTTCATGGTTCGTGTATGTTAAACGATCACCTTGTAAACCTTTTGACAGCTGAGAGCTAAAAGCTAAGTTGCTAATGTCCCCTCAACGTTAGGCTAGCTAGCTTTGCGGCCTCCACGGCTTGCCCTTGTGAAGAGTCATGGCATTTTCTCTCCGAATTATAACGAACGACATTTAAACTTTTACACAGAAACACGGATAACAACTCAACCTTACCGTGTGGGACACAGCAGACCGAACAGCAGCAGACAAAAACATACTGAGGTTTGAGTTTCTGTCCCAGTGCGTTAGCAAACGTATGGGACAACAGTGGTAGACATCAACGGAATAGCACTCGATTAACCGGGTCTGACTAGTGACCGTACGTCAGGCCCAGCGCAGCTTAATCGATGTCAGAGTGAAATGAAACGTGATATCAAAAACAAATGATGGCCGCAGACTTTTGGACATCCTCGCCGTTATGTAACAGAAGTTAAGCAGCACACGTGTTCTGGGGAAAATATTCCACTCTTCAGACATACAACAATGAAAACAAATTATATTGTTGTTGTTGCTGGCGAATAGTATTGTACTTCTATCGTTTTGGTAAAACATAGTCACTGGCAATATTTTTCAAAAAGCAAATTGGCAAAATGTTTTGGAAATAGAAGAATATACACCGATCTTTTTCTCACAAATATGCTTAGCTGTAACATTATAGGGTATTTTTTCAGAGCTCTCACTATTCACTGTTAACTCAAACCCCCAATTTTGTATGAATCCCTACTGTTCATCCTAATGCACACCTCCTCCTGCTTTTCCTCCTCCAACTCCATGCTCTGAAAAATAATGTGATCAACAGGCCAGTGGAGGCTCACCCAATGAAAAAGTGGGAGTGCCGCACCCTGTGAGCCCATTGGCGGCCCTGGCTCCAAGCAGAAAGGGGAGACACTGAAGCTCAGGGATTAGAGGTGGGTCTATGTATGTGTGCTGAATTGTGTACAGGAGGCCCTTGCACTGTTCTTCTTACCCAGGAGGATACAGGCCAGATCAGCAAGTGGCTCCACATTAACCCATTTTTTGCTCCGGCTCAGATGATATAGACCTGTCTGTATCTGCCCTACCACAATGGTTGTTCCTGAATCTCAGGACAAAATGTACTACCCTCCTGAAAACCTGCAGAGGGATGCTCATGTACCAGACTTCAACTCTTATCTGGCATTGTACAGGAAATCTCTAGAGAATCCAGAAGGTAGGTCAAACATGTCTTGTATTTTTAGTGCACTGTTTGCATGTTTCTCTACTTTCTCTGAGCCTCTCTTACTCCATTTATCTGTACAGTCTTCGGTGCAATACTTTGTAATATTGACTCAAAATGCTGCTGTTTTTCAGCTTTCTGGAAAGAAATTGCTGATGAATTCTTTTGGAAGAAACCTCCTACAGGGCCAGTGCTGCAGTATAACTTTGACGTGACTAAAGGAAACATCTATGTCAAATGTATGGAAGGGGCCAAAACCAATATTTGCTACAATGTCTTGGACAGGCATGTGAGAGAGAGGAACCTTGGTGATAAAGTTGCCTATTACTGGTAAGAAACAGCACAAGGCCACAGGGTATGAACGGTGGCTTTAATTAGAAATAGAGCTCGAAGTTATGTTAGGTATTCGAGTAAAGTATGTCCTCTGTGCTGTCTTTGGTGCATCATAACAAACCTCAGTCAATGCACTACAATCAATCTGTCTCAGCCTCTCTATACCAACACATGAATGAATAAAAACACTTAGCTTGTTGTAGGTTTTTGTAACTTTTTTTAAAAAAAATTATTTACTCTGTACTGTTGCCCATATATTTGGAATTTTTTTTTTATTTTTATTTTTTTTACATCTTCCCAAGTGTAAGTGTGGCTTAGTATGTAATTATTGTACCTCGTCAAAGGAATAGAAAGAGGAATGTGTCTAGAAACAAAGTTATTCCAACTTCATGGACAAAAACAAGTGACAAAATTTGTTTTTGTAGAAAGTTCTGTTTTATTTTTCTACAGTCAACTAAGTTAATATTCATTGTGTACTTGGGGAAAACAAAGATGATGATAAT
>JAQQZY010000010.1:30247907-30261599 GCA_030068375.1 Ostorhinchus rueppellii | reverse complement strand
GTTTACTTATCAACCTTTTAAGTATCACTATTGATATCTGGTTGGTGGGTCTTGTTTTGTTTTAATTTCTTTGTCTATGTGTTCGAAATTAAAAAAAATTAAACAAATAGCCTTCCAAGTATCATCCCAGTCGTCTTCAGATATTTCCAGACCTCACTTCCTCTGCCATTTCTGTGCAATGTGGGTAGTAAAATAGTTTAATTATGTAAATCTATCAACATTATGTTTGTTGGATTAGTAAAGTTATAATGCTCGGACATGCATTTCCCAGTCTCCTTATTAAGATGCAATCTAGATATATGTGAAGTATATAGCAGTAAAAAGTTTCAGGGTAAAAGCAGCTTCTATAAACCAAAGTCATAGTTTAGTGTGACCTCCATTTGTACTAAACAAATGTTTAACCCTTTTGTTCAGACATTATGAGATTTATTGCATCAATTTTCTGATGTTTTATACTAGGGCTCATTCAACACATGTCAGATGTTTCTCACCATTTGTGCTTCTTCTTGTCATGGGGTCAGAGGTCACACTAAAGGGTGACTTTAACCTTTATAATCGATTTAATTCAGATTTTTATGTGTTTGTTAAAGCTGTGTTCATATCGCCTGTATTTTGTTGTTCTGTCTGAAGAAAAGAGAAAGACAAATAAATTTCAACCCTGTAAAAACAGTAAAGCTAGAGGTGTCCTAAGACATTTGCATAGTACTGTATATTCATATTGGCCCTAACCTTATAGGCATCTGTAAGTATGTTCACCTAATTAGGCTCACTGTTCTTTGCTTGTTGGAATTGATTATTATAATGTTCTTTGTTCGGGGGTACCTGAAATTGCAGACGTCTGAAGATGTAGTTGTGACAGTACTGTTTGTAACACAGTTTCTATGGGACACACACAGGGTGAGCCGATAACTTATGATTAATTGATTCATTCCGCTTTTTCCTACCCCAAACTTGGTCAAACTCTTGTTCTGTGATTATAATTCAAAGAACAGAAATTGTCTAAATACTGTTAATCATGAAGCAACATTTCAGATATCAATCACCATGATACAGATTTCTAAGTTGAATATTTAAATTTAAAAAGTAATTATATTGCTAATGTCAAATTTCCAACCATTTGCATTAATATTTGGGTCATAACTGTCATGCTGCAGCTCAGAACGGTATCTCCTCTGACCTTGTTGCTTAATGGACATACAGGATTTGGCCTATATCCAAATACTGCCCTTGACCTTCAATGCTATTTGTGGAACTGACCTGAGCAGTGGTCTATATCTGGTTGTGGTGACTGCTGTCTTTTCCTTTCAAAGTTTATTTTTTGGAATTCATACATGCACATTCATAGCTATAGAAAACCTTGTCTGTTTGTGTCATGATTCAGGTGTGAAAAAGGGAGAAAGAGTGTCGATCTACCTTCCCATGATCCCTGAGCTGGTCTACACTATGCTGGCCTGTGCCAGAATAGGGGCTGTTCACTCTGTTGTGGTAAGAATGAACCACAATCATGAAGTGATGATTTCTGTTTTAAAGTAATTGCCACTCTTAGTGTTTTGACTTTTTGTTTTAGTTCAAGCAGAGAAAGGTAATTTCTCTTAATTTGCGTCAGATTTCTCTTTTGGAAAAGTCTTCTGTGTTACTTCATATAAAGTGTATTTTCCAGAATGACAACATGATACCTGTCTGTGTTTTCTGCTTTAACCCCATTCACCAAGGAAAACATTTCCAGAATACCTGCCTCTGTTTGCTCAGACTGCCCTGCACTTGTAGTTATCAGTTGTTTTTTCTGTGAACATCGTGCTGACAGCACCTGTTCTCAAAAAAGTATAAATGGGTCAGACATTTACAGGCTGGATCCAGATTGGGAAGAGATCAGAGTCAGGACAAATCTGCAAGCACGCCAACACTATTTTAGCCCTTCAACCTTCCCCCTTTGTGCAAAAGATAAGTTGTCTGT
The DNA here is from genome assembly GCA_030068375.1 of Ostorhinchus rueppellii. Classification (NCBI taxonomy): domain Eukaryota; kingdom Metazoa; phylum Chordata; class Actinopteri; order Kurtiformes; family Apogonidae; genus Ostorhinchus; species Ostorhinchus rueppellii. Next base: position 30,259,645 of record JAQQZY010000010.1, on the reverse strand, counting down.
TATAAATATCGCCCGGCTGCTCCAAGGTGGAGTCCTCTTTGTGAACTGCAGACACCTGTTTTTGGCAGACATTGTAAACTGTTTTTTGTTAGTGCTTGGTCATTATTGAAAAATCTCCAGCTCTGACTTTTTATTGTCTTTGATATGAATGTCACTTAGTAAAGAATTCTGTGTTAACACCAGCCATTTCTACTCTCATGGTGACTCATAAATTGGCCTGGTGTAAACTTCAGTTACTGAGCCAGCCTGGACATCCAGTGCCAGTCATGCAGTGACATTTTGCTGAGTCCAGCGTCCTCACTGACCTGATTCATAATGGTGTCATCAACACCAGTGAAACTTTATACTCTTTGACCTATTAACCCTCAGCCAAGAACACAAGAGATATATGGAGATGTAGCAAATGGCATCACATAAAGACCTGTTATAGATGTATGGTTCATTATGTAATACTGACCAAGGTTACTCTAATATACATGTGTAGAAAGGTGACCGAATGCACCATCACTGTGTTCACTGTAGTTATATATGTATAGTACATATATATGACCATTCAAACATACTCCCAGAATTTTTTAGATTTGTGTTTCTATCATTGGTTGTTTTCAGAATTAGGTGCAATTTCAGTGCCAATACTCTTTGTTTTATTATCAGACTGAATATAAACAGATTGTCTTTCAGATCAGTAAGAAATTAATCATGACAGATACTGTCATGGATTATGTTTGCGGTATTTTTGTTTTTTATTTTTCTGAAAAATGCCTTACTTTATTTAAAAAGAATTAAAAATGCCAAAAGGACTCTATCTCCTAATGGTAAAGACTGCTTTAAATTTTTTTTGATCTGACTCTAGATCCAAAACAACTTTGACAAGAGCCAGGATGTGGTTAAAACCTGCCTGATGTAAAAATTTCAGGCCAAAATGTGGTGTAAAGTTTGAGTTACATGTGTAGACAGTCAGTTGTATACATATAAATAAACAACATTCAGACAGACAGGCTCAATTGCAACCCTCACTGGGGTTGGCTACTAAAAATGCATTATATTGTAGACAGACAGTAGAATGTGTTAAGACATAACAAAGTATACACAAATATCAACATAACATTTACACACAGTAATAAATAATATAATAACAGTAATATAGACAACACTAGAGGAGAAATTGAGATGATAAAGCGTTCAAAGAAGACAATCTTACATTCACTTTTAACCTGATGTTGCAGATTTCCTGTGGTATTTAAAACCATAACAACATAGAATATATATTGTGTAAAAGTTTGATGATATTTGCATAGTTATATTTATCTTATTGGGTTATTAATGTTTTTAGCTGACTGTGGTGTTGTGTTCTTTTTGGTAGTTAAATGAACTGTGTTGTAAAATTTGGCCATAATTAAATGATCCCTTGACTTGAAATTCAAGATTCAAAATGTTTTATTGTCATGTGTAGAATACAGAAACAGGTTTCCCTGTATAATGAAAATCTTACTTTGCTACCCACACCAAATGCCAAGAGAATCTAAGATTTATTTAAAAAAAAAAAAAAAAAAAAAAGAATAATTTAATTATGAAATTAAAACAAACAAAACAAAGTGGCCTTTAGGAATGGCATGCAAAAGAGAATGAGCATAAAATATGAACTACTATGACAATGTATTTACATAAATGTGTAATGTATAAGTAAGTGTCCAAACAGTCAGATAAATGGTATGTAACATATGCAAAACTGTCTGAGATCCCAAAGGTGATGAAATATACTGTAGATTAAATGAATGAATATCTTTTTAAAATAGTGTCATTTGTTTTGAGATTTTTTTCATTTTTAGTTTGCAGGTTTCTCTTCTGAGTCTTTGTCTGAGAGGATTATGGATGCCCAGAGCAGCGTCCTGGTGACAGCAGGTAAACCACGCTGTTAGCTCATAAACGTGCCGACACATCAGTATCAGGATGTGACATGTTTGAAACGTGGTTGTAAAGTTGTAAATGGACTCAATGTTTGAGTAACCTGGGTGAGCTGACACACCTCTTTCTTCCCTCTCCACACATTTTGTAATGTACAGATGGTGTTTATAGAGGAGAGAAGTTGATCAACCTCAAGCAGATTGCAGATGAAGCACTGGAGAAGTGCCGGGAAAAGTAGGCCCCGCTTTTATCAATAAAAAACGTCCTTAGTTTCCTGGTTCTCAGCAGCTGCACTTGTTTACACTGTAATGGCATATGAATCACTGAACACACACACACGCACGCACGCACACACACACACACGCACACACACACACACACACTTCCATATCAGCTGTTCACAGAGATGTCAAAGAACACACCCTGCCATGGTTTCCTCACTAAGCAGTTGCTGGGTAACATCAGTTTCATCAAGGAAGCCCAAGCTGCTCATCTCCCATGGCAACCTGAGCCTGGGGGAAGGTGAGCAGAGATGTGTAATACTACTAGGGGTCTATTAGTACAGTTAGGACTGTCAGGAAACTGTTTACCCAGTGCCCGTGGTTCTCCCATGGAGCCTTTAAGCTAGAATATTATGATGTTAATAACAACAGCTGGAAAAATAAAATCACTGTTTTTGTTTCTGTATCCATTGTTAAACCCACAATATGGACCACTTCCACATTACAATATGAAACAATTATAAGGCTTATTTTTTGCTTTCTAGAGTCTATAAATTATTTCCAGTTATCCCCTCCACAAAGCTATCATTAACATTTAACATTATTTAAAGCAGCTCCACTGGAATGAAAGGCTAAAATGAATGAAAATGCAGTAATTTATGTATTATTCACATGAAGTGAATGTTGAGTGAAGTGTTCATACTATCTATATTAATCCTTTTATTGTGAAAGGTAATAATAGAATTGATGGTGTTTTTATTGAGAGATGTCTACAGGCACAAATTACATAATGTGTGTTTAATTCACTCACTAATTATTCAATATTACATGAAGCAGCTCATGCTGTTTCACCTCAGGACAATTTCTTTTTTTAAGCGTTAGAAAATAGCAGGTTATTGAATGGATCAGATTGTGAAGCTGAGATATTTTCCATAGTGAGAATTAATAAACAAACAATATTATAACATAAAAACAATAAATACTAAAAGGCCCATAATTTATATGATGGCATAATTTTGTTCTAAAAAAAATAGATAAACAAAAATCTACTTTTAACCAAATGAATATGTTACGCAGACTGAGACCAGAGCTAATATGGTAGATCAATTTTAGTCTTAATATTTTAATGTATTCAGATGGTGCAAGTGCATTTTAGTTAGAAATGCTTCACTTATATTTGAAAGAATTAAAAAAAACAATACCAGTGTGGATAAATTTGTTTTCACTGTAAATTAGAAACAGTGTTTCTTTGTGAAGCTAGCATAAGAACAAAAGCTGTTGAAAATATGTAAAACATTCATTCATTCATTCATCTTCTATACCCGCTTTATCCTCACTAGGGTCACGGGGGTCAAAGCTTATAATTTATAATTACATATTTACAAAGTGCCACATGAGATATCATTATACACACACACTCAGTGGACAGACATGAGACAGGTTTTCAACTAATCTTGACATCCCTTACCTTTTTTCATTTCCTTGCAGAGGTTCATCCAGTGTCACCAAATGCCTTGTTGTTAAACACCATGCTCTGAGGACAAAAAGTGGAGCTGCATGCAACAAACTGCAGGTCAGACATGTTTGAAAAAATGATATGGTTCCCTGTTTTTCCTTTAATGATTAATATGATAATGTATCCATCCAAACACATTATATCCACTGAAGAACATGCAAACTCCACCCACCATCCCACCCCCTTACAACAAAGTAATAATACATTAAGTGTCGAAATCTGTGTAGTTAATTCCCTAAATAGAAAGGATCATGTCCATCCATTGCAACTAAAAGAAAATTACACAACACATGACTTCCAAGATCTGTAGTTTTATTTGATCTATTTTACTCAACTGGATTTTTAAGCACTCAAGTCACAAACATAAAAGCAAATCTATTTGCTAAAAAATGAAGTTTTATGATAACAAAATATCGTTCATAAAATGTATGAAAACTGTTGTAGTCTATAGGAATTGAAAATTGGTATCAAACTACTAGATGTTTTTTTCAGTATTGTTGACATAAAAGTGTGTGTTTTGCATCTGGGCTGAAACCAAAAAATTCCCAAAATCAAATCATCCAAAAAAAAAAAAAAAAAAAATCATTCTTCAAATATACTGAAGGATCAGATTCAGAGTATGTGTCCAGGGTTAGGGCAGTACATTACAGTTGTGTAAATACAGTCATATAGTTAGTTCAAAAATAGCCTGATGAGCTCTTTACTCTTGATAAGTATAGATGTCCTAAGAGGTTTTACGTGTCAATGTGTTTCTTGGCCTGTTCAGACGCCCTGGGATTCGGAATGTGATGTGTGGTGGGACGAGGCCATGAGAGACATTCCTGATGAGTGTGAACCTGAGTGGCTGGACGCCGAGGACCCTCTGTTTATTCTTTACACCAGCGGCTCCACCGGCAAACCCAAGGTGAGACCCTCCAAACCCTCCAGCTGCACGTACAAAAACACTGAGGAGCTGAGAGCCATAGGCAACACATCTGCATCTGTTTGGGAGTTTTCTGTATGACATATTATTACTACATAAGACCTTATAGCGTCATCTCTGTTTTTGTTTGTAACACTCACACCTGCAGACATGTCCCCTCTGCACCCACATCCCCGTATTTTTGTTTTCTGTGTGTCAGCCAATCACCTCCTCATTCATGTTCCTGTCCCTGTTGACTGTACAGGGTGTTCTCCACACTGTTGCCGGGTATCTGCTCTACACATCACTGACTTTCAAGTATGTTTTTGATCATCACCATGACGACGTGTACTGGTGCACGGCTGATGTGGGCTGGATCACAGGCCACTCCTACATCACCTATGGACCCCTCGCAAATGGCGCCACAAGTATCTTAGTGAGTTTTCTTAAAAAGTCATATTCAATCAATTAAATCAACTGCATTGTATTTATGTAGCGTCATATCATAGCAAAAGTTATCTCATGGCACTTTACATTGAGAGCCAGACTCTTAATCCAATTTACAGAAACCCAACAGAAGGATGGTCATCTGCCTTGTCCAGTTGGGGTTAAAGAGAGAGGGTTAAAGGAACAGAGAGAGAGAGGGAGGTTGAGGGAGGGGGGAAACACATGGAAGCACAGCAAACTGCACCACGACGGTTACAAAAACTAGAACAGCAGTTTCTAGTATAACTACTAATAACTAGAACACATGTCCATAACCCTAAATGCTACCACTCCAAAAACAAGTTCTAACAGTGGATATATGGCTACTGCTGCTGTTAGTACCAGTAAAAGAAACTTCTGCCATCCATGTAACTATATAATAAACACTAACACAACTATATGGATAAATAATAATAATAATAATAATAATAATAATAATAATAATAATAATAATAATAATAATAATAATAATAATAATAATTTTATTCATATAGCACCTTTAAAAACTGGATTTACAAAGTGCTTTACATACATAGTAAAGAGAGCACAACAGCAGGACGCAAGATGTAAACAGTGATACTAAAACAAGGGAAACATAATCAAAGGAATACCTAAAGTATCATGCATAAATAAATAGTTAAAACAGGGTAAAATTAAAAATTTAACATTCCGAGGTGACAACATCACACAAAAGCAAGTCTATAAAAATGTGTTTCGAGGAGTGGTTTAAAAGATGTCAAATGGCAAATGAGTGATAACAACGGAGGGTGGAGAGAAGCAGGACCACAGCAACAGGTCCAGAGATGATTCAGGGAAAACTTGTGAAAATAAGTGCGATAGACTTCACATCATGTTGTCCACAATGTGTGTTTTCTCAGTTCGAGGGTATTCCCACACACCCTCACGTTGGCCGCTACTGGGAGATTATCGAGAAGTACGAAGTGACCAAATTCTACACTGCACCCACCGCTATCCGGCTGCTGATGAAGTATGGTCGGGAGCCACTGCAGAAGTACGAATTGAGGAGAGAAGTAGAAACCATGCACAAAGCTCATTTATTTGTGTCACAAGGAGAAAAACATGTTAACGTCATTATGTTTTCCACACAACACTTGGCAATATTTGAACTAAAAGAAATAAGTATGTTAACACCATAAAAAGTCTCTTTAACTTTTTAATCATCTTTAATAGCAGAAAATAACTAAACTAGTCTCATTTATCATCGTACTCAAACCAACATCAACGATACATATTAATAACTGAGGCAAAGGTACAAGTGTTAATTCAACCTTTTTAGTAATGTAAATGTAAAAAAACTAAATATTTTCCACGTATGAAAATAAGAAGAAGGTATTTGATGGACATTCTTACTGGCTATTTCTGTCTAAAGCAAACTGATTTAAAGTAAAGTATAGACCATTAAACCATTCTAACCATTTATAAAATGAATATTGTAAATGAAGAACATTAACGTCACTCCAATGTGCAATAAATTTTAAAATATCAGCCACAGAACTAAAACAATTCTGGCATATTTTCATCTTTTATATGTTTTTTCTTCCAGTCTTTGTCTTGTTACACATTATATCTTTTATGTTTTTGTCACATGACATTTTCTACATTATTTTCACCTTGTTACATCTTCCTATATCTTTTTCTGATTACATCTTCTATCATTTTCATCCTGTGACATTTATTAAGTGTAATATGCACAGAAGAATTCAATTAGGGTATATATTTTTGTTATCTGTGATAAAGATTGAAAACAGTCTTGTTTGGAAAATGAGCCATGATGTAACAGAAAAAGTAAAAGAAGCAGTAAAGTCATCTATTTTGGTAAGTAAGTAGTAGAATGTGCAGGTGATTGTGTTAAAATGTGGGACATCAAAGCAAAAAGGAGTCAGAAAAATACATGTACCAGCCTCTCAGATCAGGCCTGTTTTGTCAGGTATGACCTCTCCAGCCTGAGGATTCTGGGTAGTGTGGGTGAGCCGATCAACCCGGAGGCGTGGCACTGGTACCACGATGCGGTCGGTCAGGGCAGATGTCCTGTGGTCGACACTTTCTGGCAAACTGAGACAGTAAGTGCTGCCGGTGCCATGTGCCTGCTGTGGACACGCTGCAGCTGCTGTTTAGATCAAAGATTTTGTGTGATACGTTTGACCATGTTTCACTCCACATGCTGTGAACTTCACAAACAAAAGTGCTCTCTAATTTCTCCTGAAGGGAGGTCATGTCTTGACTCCACTTCCTGCTGCCACGCCTCTGAAACCAGGCTCTGCTGTAAGTATTAACATGTACAGTACATCGATGCCAGTGATGTGCATTGAGGTTCACAGCTGGTGAGGCACTGACTCTTTCACTCAGATCTACAAATATATGAACCCAAAAGACTATCTTATTCACCATTACTAGCAACAGTTAACAGGTTATGTTTCATATCTCACATCAACATTCTTTACACATATATATTTAATTTTAAGTCAAAATTTTAGTTTCATTCAAATGATGTTGGATGTATAATCTTCCATTTAGAGATTAAGACAGGATGAGAAAGAAAAATAAACAAATAGCTGCATTTGACATGAAGGAAGAAGAACTTGTGGACTCACAGATGCCATTTGCCATGAGGCAGGAGTACTGGCTGCCTCACCAAATACCTGTTTTATGTTGTTGAATGACTGATTTGCTAGACTGAACAAGTTATACTCATACATTTTATACATTATCCAAACTATAGAAAGTCAGGGTAAATGAACAGAGTGTTTGAAACCATTTTATTGGTGACATATAGAGACAGCAACACACTAATTATATGGGATGCTTGTACAGTTAGGGAGGGATTATGCAATCCAAGGTGAGGCTCAGCTGTTGTAAAAAGCGGAAATTCCACAATTTTGAAGGGAAGAATTATCTAAAATTATTGGAATTACTTGAAAAATATGTTTATCATACAGATCAGTGGAAAAATATCAACATTTATTTTATTTAATCATTATATGTTTTCTTTTTTCCTTTCCTTTATGACATTTGAGGCTCAGCCTCCTCTGACCACGTCACTGATTGATGCTTTTTCATATTTTCATCAATATATATAATACGGAGTAAGATAAGAAGGAGCTGTTTGCTGATAAAGAAGTTTCATTAACATTTTAATTAAATCTGTACAGCATTTTTTTGTTTAAACCCTGCTTATCGTTTTCATTTTCAAGACACTATTTAGACAATTGTCATGTTTCATACAGGAGGTGTTAAATAACATGTTGAAGTTTCAGTCACATGAAATCTTCTATTTCAGACATTTCCATTCTTTGGGATAGAGCCTATGATCTTAAATGAACATGGAGAGGAACTGGAGGGAGAGGCGGAGGGTTATCTTGTAAGTTCAACCTTCCTGTTTAATTATTATTTGTTCTTTTCTGTATTATTCTCTTTTCTGTTGTCTTTCTGGCATTACATTTTTATATATCAATAGAACATTGATAAAATGTCAAATATTTAAAAAGCAAACATTGTAAGAAGAAAATAAAGAGAATTTGTTGAAAGTTGAATTTGACGATAGCAACACGTCTCAACAAAATTGGAATGAAAAGCAGCTGTTCTGTTTTCATTTATAATTTACACCCAAGTTTTCTGTAAATGGGATTATATTATTACATCTACAAAGGGAGCAATTGGCCATATACAACTTCAGTTAAATGACCAACTTCCTGATCTCAACCACAATGATCACCTACAGATTTAACCCTGAACTCTAACCACAACATCTACAGAGAATCACTTTGTTTAAAGGATGTTTTTCCTCACCACTGTCAGCAAGTATTTGCTCCTGGAGGAGTCTGTTGGTGTCTGTGAATTAATTTAAGAGTCTGGTTTAGACCATCTCTAAATATAGTTCACTTTTGTTATGATGTGCCACTAAATAAATATAATTTGAACGACTGATTGATTGATTAATGACACCAAAAACTTATTCAAAACTAAGAAACAGTAAGTATAATCCAGTACTTTTTACTACTGTTTATTTGATTTGCAGTGAATCCAATGAGGGTGCATTTTTTCCCTTCTATAGACATGAACTGGCCACTTTATTAGGTATACCTGTTCAACAAAATAAGCCAATCATGTGGTAGGAATCCAGTGCATGTAACAATGTAGACATTATCTCCTAAAGGGCAAACAATGAATCCATTACTTTTCACAACAGATCATGAAAAAGGAAAAGAGCAGGAATGTTTGTTTATTAAACATTGCAGCACAGAATAGAATAGAATAGAATAGAATAGAATAGAATAGAATAGAATAGAATAGAATAGAATAGAATTTTATTGTCATTGCACATATTTCAGAGCAACGAAATTATATTCCAGATTACAACCAACCAAACAGGTACAATTGTATCTGACGGGTCGCAGTTTCACCGCACCCCGTCGATTAAGTAAAGACAGTGTGGCCTTGGTGCAGCTGTACGCTCTTATTGGCCTTGTAGTTGTTGCTGTATTTAGCTGTTCTTATGCAAGCTACACTAATTCAAGTATATTTGATGTATACAGCTGAAAACCACAAAATAAGGCTCAGGGGCATTTTAAAGAGCAAGAATAACCAAGTCGGGTCCATTTTTCCCTGTAGGTTTTCAGGAAGCCTTGGCCTGGAATCATGCGCACTGTGTACAAAAACCATGAGCGTTTTGAAAACACCTACTTTAAGAAATTCCCTGGTTTCTACGTGACTGGTGATGGTAAGCTAAATAAAACCACTGTGACTACTGTAGTACTGGAGAATTCTTGTGAAAAGCAAAATTTTAGTTAAGAGGGAGAAGATGACTGATTTTTTTTTTTTTTTTTTGCTACTTTTTTTCATTTTCAGGCTGCAGGCGGGACAAAGATGGGTATTACTGGATTACAGGGAGAATAGACGACATGCTGAATGTGTCAGGTGAGCTACAGCTGTGAAGGAGTAGCAGTTTACGATGTCTGTTATTTTCTTGTTGATGAATTCATCTCCTATAATTTGCGATTGCAGGCCACCTGATGAGCACAGCAGAGGTGGAGGGGGCTCTGGCCGAGCACCCAGCTGTGGCTGAGGCTGCCGTCGTGAGCCGGCCTCACAAGGTGAAGGGCGAGTGTCTCTACTGCTTTGTCACTCTCAAGGACAGTAGGGAGTTTAATCACGCACTGGTGGAGGAGCTCAAGAGACAAGGTGAGACACATGAGGAAGAAGGAGGATTGAGATAACAAGCAAAGAAAAATGATGGTTTGGAATATTTTATTTAAACACTGTACATGTTGAATGGTTTCTCAGTTTTCAGAAAGGGTTCTCATACATATTGTACATGGAAATCAAATGGAAAGTGCCTTAAAGGTACTTAATAACATTTAAGGCTACAACAGGCAACATTTCTGCATTAAAATAAGTCATTAATCAGTAAACATTAACTTACAGAACTCTCTCTCCTGGTAAGATAAAAACATTTCACAGCATATTTGTCTTTTAAAACTATGACCATTAATTAATTTAATGGATGGAGGAAGTGTTACACATCACCCATTGGTTTTCAAACTGCTGTTTTAAAGCCTCAAGCGATTTGGCCATCTCCACAATGGCTATTTAGAGCAAGAAATTTCCATATTTGGACAAAATGGGCGGAGCTGCAAAAGCATAAGTAGTTAGAACCATCTGTGAGGGGTCAAGGGTGAGCTAAAGCTAAACCTTAGCTTAGTGACTCAGTAAACAGGTAAAACTTCATCACGTACTTCTACAGTCTTATTAGTGGAACCTAGTAACCACAGCTACAGTTCAGGTGTCTGTCAGAAAAAAGGGAGTTTTCAAAATAAAACTGGGAGCCTTTCAGAGAACCAACACCCCATTGGCCCTCAGCTGTTTTACAACTTTAAGATACGTTCACATTAGCTATATTTTTGAGCTGGAGAACTTGTTAGAGTTTAATGGATGTTAGAGAAAGAAAAGCTGATGGCATAAAGTACAGACTAAACACTTCTATCTGCATTGTAGATGAGACTTTAGACCTTCAAAAATTTCCCCCTAGGATAAACGTATACCTGTACTGTTCATGCTTAGGACATCCATTGTGCTTTGTGTATTACTTAAGCAAGAGGCACAAATTCAGGAAAAAATAACCATAAATGCACCACACTGAACCTTTTTATTATGTGAATTATGGGCAGGGGAAGAACCTATGGGGAGCATCCATTGCCAGCCATAAGTGACATACCCAGTGTTGATTCTGGATGATGGAGTGTGTGTAAAGAAGCAGCAGTCAGTGAGCGTACTTGATGTTTATGCAGTCGTAAGCTCTGCACGCCACCATTGTCCTAGAGACGCGACCCAGCACTGGCCGATAATGTGTCATCTTAGGAATGTTATGAAAGTTTTCTGTTTCTGATTCTGATTCTGATTGGGCCTGAGATCAGAATAACAGTAGTCAGTTAAAGCTTTGGGTCTGAATGTGAAATAATGCTTCTCTCCAAAGAGTTCAAAATGCCGCTGTGCGTCTTTTAACTGGCACTCGTAAACATGATCACATTTCTTCAATTTTAGAGTCGCTCCACTGGCTGCCTGTCCATTTTAGAATCCAGTTTAAAATACTTAAATCCCTCCATGGTCTTGCACCACCCTACCTCTCTGAGCTCCTTCACACATATACTCCCAGTCTCTCTCTCAGATCAGTTGATCAGCTACTTTTGAAGGT
>JAQQZY010000010.1:30229938-30240010 GCA_030068375.1 Ostorhinchus rueppellii | reverse complement strand
AGCTCTGCAGAAGCCTGATAACGACCGTCAGGTGTGCTGGAAAATGGAAACATCTAAAACATGCAGGATAGTAGCTCGCAAGGACCAGGGTTGGGCACCCCTGGTTTAGAAAATCTTGAGCACAACATATCTGCAGTTTTTAAATGAATAAATCTATCCTCATCAACAAACAGAACTCATCTGTCAGGTCTGGTAGTGACCTGAGATGCGACACCCACTGGGGTTTTTTCCACCGTGTTTGAACCCCACTGCTCTGAACATTGTCAGCTGAGTCTCCAGACAGCAGCTGCAAACTCCACACAACAGAGCAAAAGAAAAAAGCAAAGGCTAGTCTCATCTGTTTAGTCAAAAAGAACAGGATTTTGGAAACATGATGCAAACTGCACTAAACTATCAGAGACAGGGACGCCCGAGCGGAAGTCTCTGCATTATTCATCACAGCTGGAGAGGAAAACGTGGTTCACTTTATCTTTTTCAATCACAGTCAAATGCCAGGGTAAATACACTTCATTCACAGAGATTTAATACAGAGGAAAAGCAGACACACTTTGAGTGTTGTCACTGTGGCTACGATAAAAAAACAAACTAATTCATCCTGAAAAGTGTACTTGCAGTTTTCCAAACACTTCACTAAAATTTCAGTTCAGATTTATTCCTGAATTATATTATTTTGACAGCTGATGATCACAGAGTTTGGTCAGGACAGAAAGGATTTGAGTCATTATTAAAACTAATGTGTCTTTTCATTTCTGATTAGCCATTTGTCCTCCCAAAAAAAACACAACAATCACATTGGATCAGTGGTTATTTGTCAGCGTCTGCTCTGATGTCTAATTCATTTCCTTTATCAGTTAATGGGATTGGTTATGAGTGACTTGGTGAAGTGCTGCTCATTTCAGAGATGGAATGAAAGTGTTGATGTCAGATGCAAATCGGAACGTAATCCTATTTTTTACCACTCTGTCATACTGAATGGTAGTCTGATGTGTTTTCAATTTAGGCCAATGATATATCTGGAAAAAGAAAGCGATGGCTTTAAACTGAAAATCTTCTTAGAGGAGCTCAACAAAGAGGGTCATGAGATATCAGTACTTATTCATTATTGGCTCAAAACAGGGCTTTTATTTAGATTTAATATCAGGATGAGGAGAGAGGACACGAGAAGCTGAAGAAAAAGAGTAGCAGTATTAAGATCTAAAGATAATAATAATATGATCAGTTTGATTTCACCCTTTCATCCATGAATTATGAGAGCCTTAATCAAGATTTTTTTCCAGTGTGTTTTTATTCCGCTAAGCATTAAAAAACAAAGTGACTGAAAATTGTTTTATGAACCTATTTTTGATGGAGTTGCAAAAATGGCCACTCAACTGGACATTTAATTTGTGAAGCAAAGAAATATATTCACTGATATACTGTGTGAAGACTATGAAATAAAAACATTTTTAATGCAGCTAATCTGTTATTTTTCCAAATTTACCATTCTCTAATGCTAGTCATTACTTCATGGAGATAATATGCAAAAAAAAATAACCAACTTTTTGTTTGAGAAAACCTTGTTAATTATCGTCTTATAACAATAACAACAAACTGATTTACACTCAAACATGTTAGTGCAGATCAGGTTTATGAAGAAAAGCAAAGTTAGAGTAATGGTATGAACCGCAGTGTATGGGATGATGTATGAGTGTCCACCGTGTTGGCTGATATGGAACTAAAACAACAAAATCCATGAACAAATATACAAGAGAACAGCAGTAGAATAGAACGTCCAATGCAGTGAACACCATGCATGAAAGGATTCAATTTGTGTTGATACTAATTCTTGTGGATAGGGGTGCAAAAACTATTGATTATTTTCTCAATAAAATTACTAGATGTTTGGTCCAAAAATCGGTCAGCCTGTTTACATGACCAGAAAAGTCCAATAACTGGGAGGAATTGGATAATTGCAATAAACAAATCTAATGTATTTATGTGCACTTGAGAAATGTGATTGTTGAAAACCCCTGTTTAGACGCTCCAGTCCATTTATCAGATTTCTTTCGGAGTACGTATGTACATAGTGATGGTAGACTCAAACTTCCTGTTGTTTTCCACTCACCTTTGACTTCATAACTTCTATTCTCTATTTTTATTGTGTTTACACATGCACAGATATAAAAAAAATAAAATAAATCTGATTAACCTGTTTACATGTAGGAAAACATCAGACTATTGGGGAGAAATCCAGGTGTGTTAATCTAATTTCTCAAAATCAGATTATCGCTGTTATCTAATAAAGCATCAGATTATCCTGATAACGTGATCACTTAAATAATCTGGCAACTCCAGAAATCAGATATTGATCAGAGTATTGGTGTGCATTTAAAACAGGTCCAGTGTTTCCAAAAGTATCTGACTCAAAAGTAATGAATAAATGATCAAAATAGTGGACAATGAACAATAGTTTCTGCTCTAGTTGTGGACTGATACTTCAACAGCTGATTAAACATGACAGAGTTGACAGGAAATGAATGGATGTATTCACTAATTTTGTCAACAATTTTCCAGCAGTAAAAAAAGGAAGCACAGAAAGAAGAGAATTCAACAGTGCACATGTTTCCAAGGGATACCAGTGACTTCACTTACAACACTGGTCCTTTCAAGTCTCATATTTCAGTTTTGACCATGAGGTGTGTGTTAATTGCACCAGGGTAAATGAGCCAGCTGAACACTGTCAGGTTTTATATATTTGGGAACTGAGGAGATAATTGAGAGCAGATGTCGAGTTAAACGGAGTCCAAGCAGAGATAGAATCTAACTATGTCCATTTAGTCGATACATAAGTACAAAGTAGATCTATCGGTACCTGAGTATTTCACTTTTCTGTTTCTTTGTGCAGCAGAAACATTAAATGGTGCCATAGTTCAGATCCTTCCGCTGGATATTTACTGCAGTGATTAATATGTTTCATCTGCAACACATTTTTTTTTTTTTTTTTACTCAAACTGATATAGTGGGTTGGTTCTCATTTCTTAAACCAGTGTTTCCCAACTTTTTTGAGCCACGGTGCATATTTTATATCAGAAAAATCACAAGGCACACCACCAAACAAAAATGTCACAAAAAGTATAATTTTTGAAATGTAGTCACAGTTCACTTACTCAGTGTGAAACCTAGGCCTGTTTAGTCGAACACAAAGCTGATATTGGGGGGGGGGGGCAGCAGCACTGACATTATTTTGGGTTTGGAACAAGAAAGCTGACAGTGGTGCATCTGCGACCCCTTGGATGAACCCCCAGCTTATGGATTGAAGTCCGTATAATAGTATGTGAGGCATATCCCCCCACCCCAACCTGATACCCAGGGTTCATGGGTAACTGACTGATCTGCGCTTCACTAGTAAGAGGGGCTTTATCAACAGAACACCAGTTTCACTTTTATTTTGCAAAAGGAAACATGACACTGTTGTTGTCAAGTGGATCACTCGTGTGTACAGTCATATGTATCTATACCACGCTGCTCACTTACAACCTGGCGAAATCTGATCATTTCCCACAGCGCACTTGATGACTTCTCACAGCACACTTATGTGCCACAGCACACTGATTGGGAAACACTGGGTTAAACAACCATCAGATTGATAGAGAGCATAAACATTGGACAGTGATTGAATAGAATAAGGTCATTGGGTTGGATGAGTCCAGACTGACCCTTTTCCAGTGATGGGTGCACCAGGGTGAGAAGAAAGGCAGATCAAATGATTACCCATCATGCCTTGTACCTACAGTCCAAGTCTGTGGGGGCAGTGTTATGATCTGCACTGCAAAAAAGGGGTGTCTAAAAACAAGATAAAACACTAAATCTGAGGAAAACATATTGAAAACAAGTGAAATATCTGCCCATACAGTAAGATGATTTCACTTGACAAGATTTCTTGAATTAAGATTGTTAAATCTACAAATAAGCATGTCTTCAGACTTATAAACACTTAAAGTAAGAGATTAACTCTTAAAACAAGATAAATGATTGAACACTTCTAAATCTAAGTTGTTTAATGTTTAGCTTGGTAAGAACCATATAATTTGCTGTGTGGGGTTGGTTCAGTTGGTCAGGTTTAGGTTCAGTGTCCATAAAATGAGGTCATTTGCCTGAATGACCAGGTCCGAACATCTGGGGACTTTTTTCTTCCATAGTGACATAGATCTGAACCCCTTTGATAATCTTTAGGAGGTGATGGAGCGTGCACATATGAAGGCGCTGACGTGATTTCTGTGGTTTTGTGCCACGGGTGAAAATGGCAGCAACAACTGTTGCACTCATGGCACAAAGCTGTGGAACCCCTGGCATGAAGCCATGGTGGCACCAGTGGCACGAAGCTCCGGCCCATGAGGCGGTTGGTGCAGAATCCATGTTAGTGCCTCCATATCTGCCCACTGTCTCTCCGGCAAGGGGGTCGCCGTCATCAAACCGTCATCAAATTTCTGTGGAACAAGAGGTGTTCTTTTTACATAGCGTTCCAGAATCATGATTCCACCTTCATTACAGCTCTGTTACTACCTCCAGGGGTGTTACAAACCTGTGATCAAGGTAGCAAATGATCCCACCATTTAGTTTACACCAGGGGTGTCAAACATGCGGCCTGGGGGCCACAAGTGGCCCCCCGAAGGGTCCAATGCGGCCCGCAGGATGAAGTTGTGAATTAACTCATTTTTGTTCAGGAGCCAGATCCAGACCAATGTTATCTCAAGTAAAATAATAACATAATAATCTATAAATAATGACAAGTAAAAATTTTCCTTTTGGTCTGATGTGGAAAAATAAAATTGCACTATGAAAATATTTACATTTAAAACTATCCTTTAACAATAAAATGCAAATAACCTAAATTGTCTGAAGAAAATTATGTGCAATTTTAACACTATTCTGCCTTTTACGACATGGTTTGTGTGTTTGTAGATCCACTGTGATCTATGAGTTTTGTTTGTAATAAGCTGAAATGTACTTACATAATGTAAAAGTTACTATATTTTAACAATATTGTGCCTGTTACTGAAATGTTTGTGTAACATTGTGTGAAACACATATGTAACATTTAACATATGTTTAATGATAAGTTGAAGCATAATTTTGTTAAAATGGCATTTATTATTACCTCCGCCAGGGAGGTTGTATTTTCATCGGCGTTGGTTTGTCTGTCTGTTAGCAACATAACTCAAAAAGTTATGGACGGATTTCGATGACATTTTCAGGATATGTCCACTCTGGGTCAAGAAAGAGATGATTAAATTTTATAGGCCATCTGGATCACTGTCAGGATCCAGGAATTTTTCAAGTAATTCTGTATCAGTACGATAGGGCATGGTGGACCAGAGTTGATTATGAGGTCATTCAGTACCATCTAGTGGAGGAAAGTACAAACACTACCTTAAAAAATAATACAAACACTATCTTGACGGAGGTCTGCGCTCTGCTTTTCTAGTTATTATTTATTTATTTTTTTTAATTAATTTTTTTTTAACAAACTAAGTTTTTTTCAGGTTATTCACAACTTTTTTTGAGATTTTGGGGATAGTTTAAGGTTAATAATTTTTATTAGACTAAAAGAAAGAGGAAAAGTTGTCATTTTCAGGCCATTATGCTGTTATTTTACTAGTCCGGCCCATTTAACATCAAATTGGGCTGCATGTGGCCCCTGATCTGAAATGAGTTTGACACCCCTGGTTTACACAGATGTCATTCCAGAATAAAGTCGAAATACTCCTGTAACAGTAGTACTGTGTAAAAGGGGCTACTGACACACACAGCCCATGAGCATGTGCATCACACAAAACAACAACAGCCATGTGTGAATGGGAATAGGATGACATGGGCTCTAATCTTTTTGTTTTCCCTGTCCACAAGGATGCACACAAACTGTAGTTGTTGGAAAAATGTATTGTAAACAAAAAAAAATCTCCACTTTAATGACCAAAGTCACCATATACATGTGGAGAAGAGACCCAAATGTAGAGGAAAATGTTCTGTAATATCTGTAATGGTGTGGGTGAGGCAGCAGACTCCACATAAGTACATGTGCAAATCTTCCTTATTGCACCTTTAAAGATATCCACACTCTCGGGTCTTAAAAGTCATAGAAGGAAAGCAGGAAGGAATAAAAATGACTACATTTATGTTTGAGGGTACAATAACGATGCCGTTTATACAGACAGGTTCAGAGGCAATGAAATGCTTGCATGTCTTTGCACAAAGAGAGTCAAACTTTACCTCCTGAGAATGTCACATATTAAATTAAAACTATATATTTGTCCTTGTCAGCCATTGCTCCAGGACATCTACTGTATTTTGCAGTGAATTCTTTTACATGTTGTTCGCAGCCACTTGATGTTAAAGCAGTGTCCAGTATTTAGAGAGCATGAGTGTATGTGACTTTAGGGCTGTTTTAAATTATTCAGCTGTGGTGGGTTCCTCTCCTGGCTGATGGAAGTAAAAGCAGGGCATCTTTTTCGTCTTCCTCCCTCTGCTGACCTGCTTAGTGCCATCTACAGCCCCCTGCATGCAGCTGGGCTGCATTAATTATTCATCGTCCTAACTCTGAAAGGTATACGGAGGCCTTCAGCTCTCTTCCTCTGCCACTTTATCACTCTCTGGTGCTTTTTTCTACCATTAGCTGCTCCCTTAACGTCAATAAAAGCTTGAATTTCTCTTGTAGCAGCAAACAGCTTGAAACTTAAAGCTTTAATTCTTATATTGTATTGTTTGCAAAACAGAAATAATCATAAAGTGGAAACTTCTTTGAAAGTATGCCTTTTACTGACAACCAATTATAACATAACCTAGGGACAGATCTGCTTTCAACTAAAGCTAGGTCAAACTGCTTCAAAAATATGAAATTGACAATGAGATACAAAATTATACTCTAAATAGGCATCAGGGGTTATGCTGCATGTAGGCAGCTATTGCAATCATTAGCTCAGAACTGGAGTCAGCTAAAGACAAAAAGAAGTGGCTAACAGCATAAGAGAGAAACCCAAACCTCATGTAACCACGTGGGTATGTGTGTGAATCTTCCATGAAAGAACCACTTCAGACCAAATAATTTACACTCATTTGTGGGTGGGCATTTGTGTGTGTGTGTGGGTGCAGGGACCCCCCCCTCCCCTAGCCACACCACTGATCTGTAGCATTTGATGAGGTAGTGATATCCCACGTCACTGACTGCAGATGCACTCCTGGTATTGACAAATCAACAGTTTGAGAATTTGTAGTGTCTGTTCTCTGAGGAATTCTGTTATGTTCATGGAGCAAAAGGCAAACTATTGAGACAGGACACACTGCATAAAGCCATATTCAGTCAGAACTGACAATCTGACAGACCAAGTTTCAGGTGACACCATGAGCCATTTTGAGCTGAGACTGGCCAGTTCACGCCACTGCGGCCTTTACATGCAATATTACCCTCCACACACATGTACATAATATACATTTCCACCCACAAATGTCAAATATTATACCTTTAATATACTGACTTATAGCTGGTTGGGGTTTTGTTTAATTTTGGGGTTTTTTTTACATGCATGTTAGCAGTCTGTGCAGAAGAGATTGTATGCTGTCTGGCACTGAAGAATTTTTCAATGTGAATTAGTCTGGGCCCCTTGGTTGATGTTGACTTCCAAAGGGATTCATTAAGAGGCTCAGACCAGAATGTCTGTGTATGAATGTATGTAAATGTTGTATGCAGTTGGTTATGTAAAAAAAACAATGTTGGACAGGCAGTGGTTGCATGTCATTTTATTAAATAACCTGTGGCACACAACAAATCAGATGAAAGGTTGTCTATCCAATCTAAATAAGCCAGATGTGATGCCAGTGTGCCAGACTAATCTGTCTTCTAATTTCTCTACTAATTTGCATCCCTGGTAAGATTGGATTTAGTATTCTATTGGGTTGCAAAGCTTACAGGTCAGTCAGTCATCTTCTGAACTCTTGTGGGGGTCACGGGGGTCCTGAAGCCTACCCCATACCAAAGGGGGAAGGCGGGGACATGTCACCAGTTCATTGCAAGGTTGGCATATAGAGATGAACAACAAATCAGTCTCACGTTCCTATCTATGGGAAATTTAGATTAAGCAGTTAACCTATTAGTGTACGTCTTTGTGGAGACACTGGAGTACCTGAAGAGAACCCACACAAACATGAGGAGACCATACAAACTCCCCACAGATAGGTTTTGGTGTTGCAATAGAACCTAGGACCTTCTTGCTGTGGGATGACAGTAATATCCACTATACCACCGTGCTGCCACAAACTCACAAGCAAAAACACAGTCAGTGTTTACTTAGTTAAGTAGAACCGTTGAGACTCTTCCTCAGACCCTGATGGCGTTGCTGTGTGAGTAAACTGAGGCAGTAGAAGCAATGAAATTTTACCAGTATAATTTCTTTCATGGTGGTGCAGTGCATAGCAGTCGTGCCTCACAGCAAGAAGGTGCTGGGTTCGATTCCAACACCAGTCGATGGGGGTGGGACCTTTCTGTGTGGAGTTTGCATGTTCTCCCTGTGTCTGTGTGGGTTCTCTGTGGGTACTCCAGCTTCCTCCCACCATCCAAATACATGCACTGAAATTTCCCATAGGTGTGATCGTTTGTCTTGATATGTCAGCCCTGTGATGAGCTGGGGACATGTCCAGGGTATACCCCACCTTAATAAGTAGCTGGGAGAGGCTCCAGCGACCCCGTGACCCTAGTGAGGATAAAGCGGGTTCACAAATTGAATGAATAAATATTTTTTCCCTTTTAATGGACAACAATTTGAATCAGCACGTCACCACAAGATATCGTTAAACTACTCATTGAACATCATAACTTCAACTGTGATTACCAATGAGTTGAACAGGAACAATACAGTCTTTGCTGGACTCAGTGTCACACCTACACTACTAACTTACTTGTACAATGATAACTTTAGCTACATTACAAATGCCAGGGTTTTATTCCGGATTTTTATCTTGCGTGACAAATGGGGAAACATGAGGAAGGTGGCACATGTATGACTGTGATGCAAGAGGATTTGACTTCTGGGAGGACACAATCTTCTTATTCACATTCTCTGTGTCTGCCCCCCCTGACCCACTGTAATCCTGTGGTCTGCACTGTAATCCACACAAACACACTCAGAAACACACAGTAACACACCAGGATCAGTCTCTGCCAAGAACACCAACTCAGGTCTACTGACAGAGTATAATCTATGATGAGCTGTGTCTGACCTTTACCATAGTGAGATAAATAAAAAAAATGTGACAGACAGCAGACACAAAAACATCAGAAGAAAGAATTTTGTAAATACACATTCATGTTTATTACCATTTACTATGTACATAAGACTATAGATAGTTTGACTTTTTGACATAGACTTTTCATTTAAAACATTCATATTTTTTTCTTGTCAAAAGAAAAAAAGTAATTTATATCCAATAGTAACAACTGTACAAAGACAGCCTGGTACGTACAATAATTTACTTAAAAACTGTTCTTATTTTTTCGTCAATGCAAATCATGTGAAAACAAAAACAACACCTCAAGATGATTTTTCTTTTCCCCACAGCGGAGCCAAGTGATCACAAATGACTACAGCTTGTATGTACATGCACTAAAGTGCTAGTGTTCAAAAGGCATGCAAATATTTGACTGATATTTGTACAACTGCCTTCCAAATATGCATAAGTTTATTTAGTTTGTTTGTTGTCACCCAACTTCTACATTTTAACAGCCAAACATTCATCCAAACATAAAAATAAATACATACATGAGCATCAGAAATGACATCATGTGTTTCTGCTTCAGACCACTTGAAGCAGATTTTTTTTGTTTGTTTGTGTCATCTTTCCTGTCCTTAAAACTGCCTAAATTGACTGGCTGAGCTTCGAAGGCTGGCAAAACAAATAAAAGTAAGAATAAAAAGAAATGAGGTTGAATTGATGCATACAGTACGTAACCCCTTAGGTAAAAACCAAAAGACAATGTAAACAGATGAGAAAAAATGGCATAAACATTATATAAATGCAACAGCTGACCGACACATTTTTCCTG
>JAQQZY010000010.1:30205874-30218547 GCA_030068375.1 Ostorhinchus rueppellii | reverse complement strand
TTCATTTTTTTTGACACGTTAGGTCCAATGGCCCGGAAATCGACCGGAAATAGATTCGCGTCACTTAGGCTCCCTATATCCAGATAAAATATCTCAGTCAGAAAATGTTAACAGAAACCACAAAAAAGAGAATGACTGCACACGGTTAGGCTCCAGGAAGATCTTGTACATCGCAACAATGTCCACTTCAAAGTGGAGGTTTTATAAAGAGAATTCCATTACCTACTTAGAGCTTGACAATGTGCAGAGTTTTCATTTTTGTGACCTGCATTTTGTCCCCAGAAGGGAGACAAGACCCCACAAGTGACTGAGGAAACAGATTTAGGTCCAACCATATACAGTTGGAGTTGGTGCAATATTGATGACATAAGCTGGGATCTCAGTCCCCTGAAAAATGAAACATAAAAAAAGCACAAAGCATAAAAACAACCAACTCCAGAATATCATCTCCTTTACTACAGAAAACAAAAAAATCCTAAAAGCATGTGTATGTTTTTGAAAAGCAATGGTTTAAAAGTGGGTGAATAATTAAACAGCATAGTGACGAGATGTAAGAGAAACTTTCACAGAAAAATGACCGTAGGGAAACTACCCGTCACCTCATGTAACAGTTAATAGAATCAACAGCCAGTCTCCCAGGAGGCAGTGATGTGTATGCATGAGCAACAAAAATGCAGCAGGAGCCTGGATAATGTGTGGCCAGGCAAAGCAGGTTCACAGTGATGTATTTGTAGTTGACATGCATGAAAATGCAGCAGCCTTTGAAGAACAGTTTCCCCATTAAAACACTCTTCAAAAACCCACTTTGGCTTGGAGCTCTCTGATGATGTTACCTGAGCAGACTGCCGCCACCCATGTCCTCTTCAGGGTACGCAGGATCACCCTCTCTCTCTGAGAGCTCATTCAGGGCCTGAGACAAAATAAAATAAAAAAAAAAATGGAGGGTTACATGTAACGATGCTTCTTCAAAAAATACAATAAGTGACGATAAATAAAAAGTGGGTATACGCACAATTGTTTCTTACGTATTCACCAGAAGTGACTATATCTGGACAAAACAGTAGAACTGACATTGCTAAGACATCTAAGCTACACTGTCAGGACCACTATTTTAATTTATTACCAGTAAACATTTCCACAATAAAATCTATAATGCAATGCAAAACTGAATTGTTGCATTAGATAATGTAGATAGCTAAGGTAAACAAGGAATTGTAACTTCATGAAACACATGACATAATCCTTCATCTTGTTAGTGTAACTTCCTTAGTGCAAGACATCAGTTTCACCTGTCACAGCCTACACTGTTGGACTAAAGGCGTCCTTAAACCCCTTAATGGTTGGTATCCGTTATTGAATCAGTCGAGACCGCATGTTTTCCCCCAGTGCCACTTCAGCCATATTCGATACATGCCAAGGAACCTTTGGCAAGAACTTAGTGACCATTATATCTGTTGTCACAAATTTGCATCTTACCCAAATTTCTACCTATTTTCTGTGCTATAGCCAAATTAGCAATCTCTAAATTTAGCATCTGCATGAAAACGAAAACACTAATAAATTAATTTTTAACATAAATTCAGATGTTAAGGGGTTAAGGCCAAAAATTAATTAGTGGAATAATTAACTCCAAAAGGATGACAAGAACACTCAGTAGTGTGCTCAAATAAAATGAATGATGCCATAAAGACTGCTGGAAAAACATTATGTTTTTTTAAGTCAAGAGAAGCCACGATTGTTTGAAGTCAGCATCTTGTGGCTGTCAGTGGTATTACACTTTTAAGTTTTTGTCTTGCATGCATTACCTCCTTCATACAGGGGAACCTCTTTTCACTCTCCAGTCTAGAGGGCAGAGGGACCTCCAGGCCGCTGAGGGGGTCCAGAGACAGTGCATCTAAGAACAGGTTCTCCGTGGGGCCTTTTAGCCTCATCGCAGCCCCCTGTTCCTCCAGTATGGCGTCAGAGTCGGAGTGGGAGCGCGTGGTGGGCACTGGTATGGGAGTGGATGTACAGGGGGAGCGTGGTGACCTGGGGGCATTGGAGGGACTGTCTTGGGGGGAAAACACACCCCTGTGGCTGGAGCTGCTGTCTTTTACATCAGTGCCTTCACCCCGCCGAGAGTTTAGCTCTCTCTGCAGCTGCATGAAAAAAAAAACAAACTGGTTACCTATAAATACATTCTCGAACATAAAACTACTTGACCTGTTGGTGACCAGTTTGGTTTATTTATGTGGAGTGTAAATTCAGACTGCTTCAGAGTTAAGTGTGTTGCTCCAAGGTCAAGGGTAAAGGACAGTAGCCAGTTGGAGGATTTCCACCGATGACCTGTGCTTTGTGGTTTGCTGCACCAACCCTGAGTAATGCATTTCTGCTTCCTGGTCTATGTCTCCATTCAACGGCGCATCAGCAGTTTTTTCCTCTTTTTAGTCGATAAACGTGAGCAGCATCCAGAGTATTTCACCCGTTATTATTCTGGTCCATACTTTATATGCTAATAGCCTCACACTCATATTATATTAAAAGGTGTATGTTCCTATTCCCCGCCCTGAGCATCAAGAAAAGCGAGTTGAGATACTGCAGTTCATCTAATTAAATCCAAGAGAGGACATCAATTATTCAGTAATCCTTTGTGTTTGCTGTATCTGGCCTGGGCAATTTTAAAGGGTTAGTTCAGATATTTGAAAGTAAGGTTCTATGATATACTTATACCTACATAGTCAGAAGACACATTTCAAAGCTACCAGACTTCTCTGACAAAAGCATTTAGCTCATAGTTCAGGGGAGTTTCTGGCCTATCACTGTCTCATCTGTTCTTTTTAGCTGTTATTTTATATATTTGGATCCAAACTAATCATTTCCAGGGTTAAACTGGTAACTGCCATGCTCTGTGAGGCTAAACCACTGTTTTTTGTCAAAGGAGACTGGTGGTTTTGATGAGAGCAGGGTTGAGAGGGGGGGGGGGTACACCCTGGACATGTTGCCAGTTCATCGCAGGGCAGACATATAGAGACAAACAACCACTCACACCTATGCAATTTAGATTAACCGATTAACCTATCAGTGCATGTTTTTGGATGGTGGGAGGAATTCAGAGAACTTGTAGAGAACCAAGACAGACATGGGGAGAAAATGCAAACTCCAAACAGAAAGGCCCCGCCCCCATCGTCTAGTGTTGGAATCAAACCCAGGACCTTTTTGGTGTGAGACATGGGTCCTATCCACTGCACCACCATCTTGCCCATGGAGATAAGTTTTAATAAATCTTTTTTTTCCCCCCAAATTACTGATTTCTTCCATAAGTTGACATGTAAGAAGTCATAAAATGGACAATGAGCTGACCTCCTGACAGAACAATGATCAAGTGCATCACCAGACTCCAAAGGGGACTAGACCAGACGGATTCATTTCCCTAATGACCGCTTTGCTGCATGTTATCCTTGCATAAAGTAGATTTAAATATTATTATATTTAAATATACATTTTTTTTAGGTGACTACAATATAAATTTTGCTACGTAACACACTGACGAAGAACATGTACCTTGTACAACCAGCCAATTTCCTGGAAAAATGCAATGCTAGATAAACTTTAGAGTAACAACAACAAGCACAACTTTCTTGGGTACAGTATCTCTCTCTTTCACATTTCCACATATATTTATAGCTTAACAGGCTTCACATCTTTTACAAGTTGTGAGAAAATTAGAAAGCAGAGAGCAAAACGAGAAAGAGAAAAGTAACTGTTTCCTGCAAGATACTGATTTGCTTGACTGATTTTAGGGATCTACAGCTTTTCTATGTTTCACTTTATACGAATATATAATAAATATTTTTTCAATGAATAAGTTAAAGCTGCAGATTTTATCCAAAAACAGTCACACACAGAAACTTTAAACATTAAAATTTGCTTGTGTGGAACATTGGCCTCTAGTTTCACAACAGCGACTTGTTTTGAAACTGTTTAAACTGTTTCCATTTTATTTCCACCTCCATTCTTTCATTTCTCTTACCCTCTCCATCTTGCGGTGCAGCTCCCTCATGCTGCCGTCCCATTCCTGCCGCTCCCTGTCAAAGCGCTCCAGGAGCTCCGCCCTCTCGCGGTTCCACCTCTTCTCTCCGTGCTGCAGCTTCCAGCGGAGGTCCAGGGAGGTGCTGTGACTCTCAGCTAACAGGCGCTGATGCTCCTCACGCTCCTGCTTGAAGGCATAGTCTGGATCTGCTGCTGGTTCACCACCTTCATCTCCTTGTGCTTCACCTCGCACCTTGGCCTTGTCCTCCAGCTGGTCAAAGAGCAACGATACAAACACACATATGTTGAGTCCCTTCATATAAACAGTCTTAAAAAAGGGAAAAGTTCAAAATGTTGTACAATGTAGGCCTAATTTACAGACAAATGAGTATTACAGTTGCATGATTTCATAAAGTTGGGTAAAAAAAACAAAAAAACTAAAGTGAGGTCCAAACACATGTATGAATAATATTTTGCTCTATAATTATTTCCTAAACTTCAATCTTTTAATCTGGAATTTACAATTTTAGCTCAAATAGCAACAGAACAATAATAATATAATAGCCAGACAGGAAGCAATGCAGTTTATGATGTGTAGCCTAAGGACATTCAAAGTAAATGTATAATTGAATAGTGAAACAATGTAATGATTTAACTGGGTGACAGTGTAATTCATAAACTGTAACACATTATCGAATCTTTACATTCAATCAAGCTTGCATTACAGTATTGTAAGTACAAGCCATGAATGCTATCGTCAACTTGAATCAATTATTCATTCTATAAAAGGTCAAAAACAGTAAAAGCAGCCATTAAAATATCTCTTGCATACGTTTTGTTACTCTCCAGCTGTAACACACTGACTATGACTTACTGAAACGGTACAATCGACTTGACTCAACTGGGCCTTTTTATGTTTTTATTATGAAAAGAATCTGGAATCTGGTACCTGGTACAAATTTTTTAGTACTTGTTTGGCCACGGTTCCAAAACAGGTTAAGCAATACTAAAATGTGATGTGTAAACACTGCAGACCACTGATTGGTCAGAGAGTTATGTTGCATCATTGCGTCTTCAATGCTATTTAAAAGAAACAGTCAGAAGTTTACAGTAAATACGCCAGTAGGCTAATCCATGATGACAGCCCGCAAAACGACACCAGGGTCGGTCAAGGAGGTTCAGATATTTCTGTCCTTGGTGGCTGATGAAAAGATTCAGTGTGAGCTTGACAGGACAACATGCAGCAAGTGAGTTTATCAGCAACTCTCTGAGCAGACATCCCAGAAGCTACGAGCCGCATCACCATGATGTCCAAGTACTCTAAAGTCGGTAGTATCCTGTGATCCAGGGATAGTACCTGGTACTTGAGTTGAGTATTTTTTAAGTAATTTGTAATTTTAAGTCATTTTTGAAATAGACAATTTTACTTTTACTCAAGTACATTTTGACCCAAGTATTTTCCTTTGCTACAAACTGAAAAAAATATTGAGTAAAAAATGAAATGCAGAAAAAAAACAAGCAGCCTGAACTAAATGAAAATCACACGGGTATGTGTGGAATTTCCACCCTAAAAAAATGCCCACTCTAATAAAAGTTTCTGAAGGTAGGGAAAAGGAAAATGAGCTGCACAACAGTGGTAGGATTAGAGGAATTAGCAAAGCATCTTAAGGTTCACTTTCACTTTGTACATTCATATGGCATGTGCACGTTCTCACTGTTTGGTCTGGTTATGCAACGCTCACCCCCAGCAGCTGCATGTGCCCCATTCACATTTTTTTATTGCTAGAACCAGCCCCGCTGATCACTAACATTTAAAGTGAAGTAGTCTAGATGAAATTAATCACCTCACGTTTATGAATTGGATTTTATGAGAGGACAGTCACAAATAATATGAGTGCATGATTTTTGTTGCAGTTGATCTCTTTTGCACTGCAAACTATTTGGCTCTTACCAAAATTTAAATAAAAACAAAGCTAAACTTAGATTTAGAAGTGTTAGATAATTTAGCTTGTTTTAAGTTTATTATTTTAAGTGTTCATACGTTCATAGTGTAAGATGATTATTTCTATTTTTCAATTTTAATTCAAGAAATATTGCCAAGTAAAATTATCTCGCTGCATGAACAGATATTTCACTTGTTTTGAGGACCTTTTTCCTCAGATTTTGTGTTTTTATGTTGTTTTTAGACACCCCTTTTTTACAGTGTGAAATCATCTTAATTCAGGTATAACAGACTGGCTCCTGCGTTGTTAGCTATGAGCTTTGGGAGGACACTGATAGCCCAATAAAGTCCCGTTAGTTGTCTTTAAAATGTGAGTGCCCTGGACACTTTGAGTTTGGTTGGTTTAAGTTTCATATGTATCATTTAGTAAGTCTGCTTTAATGGCTTTAACTCACGGTATAACTAGTGTTTGTCAGTAAAGAAAAAAATGGGTCACTGAATACACAACTTATGCCAATTGTACTTGAAAATGTTTCATAGGGTTTATGGTCTGAACAAAGTTTGAACATTATACTGCCTGAAAGGTACTTAATATTATGTGGACTAAAAGTTGATTAAAAACAACTAGTGCTGGGTTAGATTTATGACTCATTGTCCTTTTTCCATCAAGTAATGGAAAGTAACTAAGTAACTTTTACTCAAAGTACATTTTAAATTAAGTACTTTTTTTTTACTTTTGCTTGAACAGATTTTTAGATGGGTACTTTTACTTGACTAGCAAAGCAAAGCAAAATTTAAACAAAGTAAAGACACTTTTATTTAATTAAAAGTTTGCAGTACTTTTTCCACCTCTGGTTATTTGAAGATTTAGTGCATTTCTCAAGTAGCGTAAGTTCAATCAGATACATGCTTTGTCCTTCTGTCATTATCTGTTTGTGCAGATCTTTCATTTAATTGCAGTTGTGGCTGCAAACATGACCTTAAGCCAACAAAATATTTTCCAGTTTTGTGCCACATTTGGAGACATTCCCTCAAGGTGTACACCTACCCAGGACTGTACACATAATATTGATAAGATGAGGAAACAGTGTCTTTGACCTCTGACCTTTAGCCAAGTCGTTTTGAGTCTTTGTTGAACCTGGAAGAATGCTTGTGTCAAAATTTGTAATGTTCTGTGAAATTAGTAAGAAATTACTGTGCTTTAAATGTCATGGAAGCGGATGGTTGGACAGAGAAAACATCATTGTGGTGAACTGTGGACATGTTTAACCAAAAGAAACAGGATGAACACACCAGATTGGCGTTTTAGCATTGGCATTTTAAAATCAGATAAATCATGAGTAACAATGATTGTTAAATGAACCTTTGCACTTGACATGACAGGCTATGTTCACAAGCAGGTCTTAATGCACAATTCAGATTTTTTTGTGAAATCCAATTTTTTCTGCGCAAATTAAATGCGACTCTCTGAAGTGACCCGAATGTGCAGAAAAAGTCCTGACATCATATGGGACCACGCAGCACGCACTCCACTAAGTAGAAGTTTATAAAAGAGGAGAGCCGGGTGTTCCACTCTGACTGCTACATCTGTACAACAGACTATCTGAAGGTGGAGTCAGAGTCAGGAGTGGTGGGGTAGTGACGTTAGCCGCTTCACTGACACAGACTTCATTCATAATTTTTGAATGCAAAAAAAAAAGTTTAAATATGTCTGTGACCACCTCTCTGTAATACGCTCACGACAGGACACTCATCTCTGGTGATTTCAATGATGTAAAGGTTGGATAAATGCGACCTGGCCATTCAGACTGATATCACATTGCAAAATATCCAATATGTATCTGATTTAGGACCACATATAAAAGTGGCCTGGGTTGGATTTAAAAAATGGGATTTGTGCTGTTCAGACTGTCTTTAACAGGTCAGATACAGGTCAAATAGCAGCAAAAAAATTGGATTTGGGCCACATTTGGCTGCAGTCTGCATGTAGCCTAAGTCCTGTTTTCTGTCTAACAAGGAAAGAAAGTTAAAACTTAAGAGATCCCAAACGGCATTTCAAACCACACTCTGACAAGCCGACATGAACTGGGGATTTATATTTATTCATTCATCTTTTGAACCACTTTATCCTCATGAGGGTCGCAGGGGTGCTAAATCCCATCTCAGCTATGTTTTGGGAGAAGGCGGGGTAAACCATGGACGTGTCACCAGTTCATCACAGGGCTGATACATAGAGATGAACAACCAATCACTCTCACATTCACACCTATGGGCAATCTAGCTTAAAAAATCAACCTATTCGTGCTTGTCTTTGGACAGAACCCATGCAAACACAAGGAGAACATGCAGACTCCACACAGGAAGGTCCCACCCCTGTCAGCTAGTGTTGGAATTGAATCTGGGACCTTCCTGCTGTGAAAGTGTGAACCGCTGCACCACTGTGTTTTGCAGAAATGTTCAAAGCTGCAGAACAACAGAGGGAAGCCACTCTGGTGGCTTAAGTTTTTTATTTTTTTAATCATACCAGAGTTTTGTCATCTTCAGACAGACTCTTATCTGACAACACAGAAATACAAACCTAGAGTAGGCACCCCATACACATCTGCTTATGTAATGCTCATTCACAAATATTTGTGTACTTTTATACTGGGTTTTAAAACTGTCTAATTACATATGGTAGAGGATATATAGTAATAACCACAGACTGAACGCTAAGAGCCAAGATGTAAGACGTTATAAATATAGACAGTGATTTATGAGGCTTCAGTCAGTGCCAGTGACCAAAGCAGAGCATGAAACATGAGTCAGCTTCAGCACCATGTTGATATCTGATAACTGTGAACCAAAACATAACCACTACTTATCCAAAAATAGATACAGGTGAGGACTGCTTCCTCTTGTGCTTTGCTCTGCTGGTCTGTGTAATCACCATGAATAAAAAAGCAAAAGCACCATTTTTGGTGTATGTTTCTGATTCCAGCACAGCGGAGCAAGAAAAGATATCAAATTTGGTTTTTATCAGAGGAAAGTAAGTAAATTAGTTCTTGGGAGAAGCCCTCGGCGACCTCTGCACTGTGAAAAGCGTGAAGCGTATAAAAGCTCTGCAGATTATAAGCATGAGAGTTAAAAAGATAATCTTCTTCCTCAAACTCAAACCTCTTAATTGGACCCCAGTGCTGCAGTTTCCTTTTTATCAGATAGTGCTGAAAAAAGATACTTTTTAGCTATATGAGCTTTACCCCACACGGAGAAGACTCAAGATATGTTATGTAGTTCTATTAATGTTTTAGTGCTTTTCTTTAATTAGTGGATATTAGAGACATGACAGGAAAAAAGAAAAGGGTTGAAATTCAAGTTCAAGATCATCATGAAGGTAATTGATCATGTATTTGGCATCTTTTCATTCCAAAGCTGGACTCTGATGATGCTCTTTGATGTGAACACAGAATGGTAATGGTAGGTGTGGAGGTTTTATAAGATAACTTTCCATGTGATTCTAATGACTTCAGGTCTTAATGCATGAACATTTCTTGATGTCTGTCAGAGCTTATACCTGACAGACCTATCAAAATTGGGGAAGGACAATATAAGCATGGCTTCTTCCTACTTCATTTTGGACATACATTTTTGTTAAAGAACCGCTATGAAATAGTTCTACATTGTGTGACTTTTTTTTTCTTCTTTTGATTATTGCTTTCAATACTCTGGAGTGTTCTATTTAAATTAGTAATTTCTTTTTTGCCCTTTGTTCACCTTTATATTATATTCCTGCTTATGTTTGAAATAAAGTTTATCATTAGCTATGTTTACATGTAGAGTTTTTGTCTTTCCGATTGGAATCTTTCAGAATAAAAATTTTTAGGCTGCTGTTTACATGGAACATAACATTCCAATCTGGTGTGTACCTGCGCCACTATATTTAATCAGAATGGTCTGATATGACATGTGCAGAATGTAATTATTAGACCCTACTACGTCATCAAAGATGGAGAGCGGCAGTATAATCATTACAGTTCTTGCAACAGTTACAACGCTTTTATTAAACCAGCAACAGGAAACACATGCACTTCTTTGAAAAATGATAAAGAGGAGAGGGCGTGGAAAATGTCTGATTAATAATTTGAGTTTTTGAGATGTTTGTCTGTACTGCCCATTTTCTTCCCGAGTGAGCCCCCAAACCGATCGCAATTGGAACATTTGGCTCCATATAAACCTGACTATTATCATTATCATGGAAACCAAAAATTCTAATTATTAGATTTTAGATTTTTAAGACACTTTAAAGACCCACAGAAGCTCTGAGTGTGAAGTTACCCATTTGTTTCTCAACAGCTGTTTTGGAGCCAGGACTCTCTGATTGGCCAGTATCATGTTGGCTTTTGGGAGCCAGAGGTGACCATATCTGGACAAAAGGGGCAGAGCAATGAGAGTCTGATGGGTGAGAGTGGAGGTAATGCTAATCTCTAGTTTAATAACTATGTAAACTTCACCAGACATTGAGTAACAAAGTCATTTAAGTCATGGTAGTGGAACATATAAAGTGCAACTACAGGGAAGCTCTCTGTCAGGAAAAATGTGTTTTAAATAAATAATGAAATAAACCAAAACTCTTAAAGCCTGACTTGGCAGACCATTGGCCACTGACAGTAAAGCTTCTATTTAACCTGATCTGATTAATGGAGGGAAACTTTAGAGATGAACCAGACCACTTAAGATGGTCCAATAAAACCAGTGAGATTGGAATGAGTCGTGGAAAAAAAAAAAAAGTAGACTTAGTCCTTTTATAATGTAAGTCTATGGGACCCAAGGCTTCTTAGAGCCAGCCCCCACCCCCTAGGACATTGTGATTACAACTTTAAGATATCTCTGTATTGACTTCATTTTGTTGCATTTCATTCCCAAGGGACATGCCATGCCCTTTGGGAATGACATGCAACAAAAGCTCCCAGACTGGAGGCTGAACCAGAATTGCTGCAGCATCCTTAATCCCTTAACTACTGGGCCATTCCCATGTTTAATCTTAAAACCATTCCCTGATTATACAGCTTTGACTCATACTCCACATGCTGTCTGAACACTCCAACTCAACTCAATTCAACCCTTTTTTTGGTACCAGGTGCTTTGTTTTCCACGACAGACATTTACATTTTAATGTTGTTGGTTGTCATAGCAACCCTGCATAAAAGTGCCATGATGTCCACCCATATGTCAAAGGAGGATACTGAAGGGATGCTGTTCTTGATTCCTGGTATATGTTTGACATGGGAGGTGGTTCATTTCATTAACAATGTATATAAAACCTTCCATACAGGCTAATGTACAGCTAACTACGGTAGCTTAAAATGACATGTGTTCATTCTCATCTTGGAAGTCAGCACTGCTTTCACATTACATTTTGGTATCATCTCAGCTTGCTTGGAACACTCAATGTGACAGCAAAAAACTATGTGGTGGAAAAGCTCATGAAAATGTTTAGACAATACTCTTTGAGGTCTTTGTTTAAGCAGACATTTAAACACTTTTGATATTTACAAAAAAGCCTCTGCAAAGAAAGATTATTTGCATCAGCTTACACAGACTCATATCGGTTGAGCTGAAGTGATTTTTTCCTAAACTATGATATATTGACATTGCTATTAGGAACAGAGGAGAGGGCTCAACAGCTGTCTTCATTTCACTAGAAACTACTTAAAGGCACATCCAACAATTAGGCACAATACTGAATTAATGACTTTACACAGCAGCAGAATATAACAATCGTACAGTGCCAAGGCAGTGATTCATCATTGTTTTGTCCTGTTGGAAGCTGTCCTTCCTTTTTAATTGAATTTTTGAGGATGATTATAAATTGAATAATGTCCATTTGTTTATGACATTCAATACCTATTGAGGCTTCCAGCTATTATTTATCTCAATGGTGAATATAATTACAGGTCAAAGAAAGATTTGTTGTTTGTTTTGACTTTTCCCCTCAGAGGGATTTGATCCATGGAGGAGGCAACATGTTTACTGTCGCCTTAGTGCTTACTGCATGCACCGTTGGGTTTCTACACCAGATTGTGTCCTGTCCCTTTAAGGTGGGTGCTGAGATGCCATCTGTACCTGGGCGATCTGGCACTTCATCTCTGCCCACTTGACCTCCCAGGCGGCTTTGTCATCGGCGTAGGACTGCTGCAGTTGGCATCGCCGCATCTCCTCATCCCGCAGCTCTTCTCGAAACTCCTCCAGCAGTGTCCGCAAGGCCT
Organism: Ostorhinchus rueppellii; assembly: GCA_030068375.1. Taxonomy (NCBI): domain Eukaryota; kingdom Metazoa; phylum Chordata; class Actinopteri; order Kurtiformes; family Apogonidae; genus Ostorhinchus; species Ostorhinchus rueppellii. Next base: position 30,206,352 of record JAQQZY010000010.1, on the reverse strand, counting down.
GCAGCACCCGCCGGTTCTCACTGAACTGCACCGAGGAAGAGGAAGAAGAGGAGATTAAGACAAACAATCAGCAAAAACCTGCATTTACATGAGGATAATCCAGCACGCATGGACACAGGAAGTTCAGCGAGTCCTTTCTTTATCTTGATAGGCCTGTTCTCATTTTTATCTGTGCCCTTTGTTAAGTACAAACCTGCTGGGTAAGTGCTTTATAAATCAATTTCACTTAAACTTGTCCTTCCCGTTCCCTTTTTTGCCTTCTTCTCTCTTTGCTGTCCTTGTCCTGACACATCTACAGTTGCAGAAAAAATTAATAGACCACCCTTTTCTTCAATTTCTTGGTCATTTTCATGCCTGGTACAACTAAAGGCACATTTGTTTGGACAAATATAATGATAATGACAAAAATAGCTCATAGTAGTTTAATTTCAGAGCTGATATCTATCCATTTTCCATGTTTTCTTGATAATAACCAAAA
>JAQQZY010000010.1:30187491-30205043 GCA_030068375.1 Ostorhinchus rueppellii | reverse complement strand
GGCATCCCTGCTTAGACTGTTGCCCCCGCGACCCGGCCCCGGATAAGCGGAAGAAAATGGATGGATGGATGGACATTCAAATACATTTATTTTTATGTTTGTTTCCTTTCTGACTTGAGGATGATAAAAAGAAAAAGTTGTGGAAAAACTGGGTCTTCATCCTTTTTACCAGATAAGACATCGAAATACCTTTGTGTCTACATATAAACACCACCTTGATGCACACTGTTATATGTAACAATAATGTGAGAGAATGTTGAAATAACCCACAGCATTTAATATATATGACCATATGTTCAGTAATCTGTGGTGAAACATCTATATATATATATCTTCTAATGACTTCCTTTCTAAATCCAAGCAATATTTATACTTAAACACTCCAGTGGTGTCGAACATTGCCAGTAGCCAGAAATGAACAGGGGCATTTCCCTAAGCAAACTGCCAATCTGTCTTAATAATGTCCAAGCAGGAACTGAAAACTTTTACGACCTCTTCGCAGCTTAACATACTATTATCTCACCCTGGCTGCAGGAATTATCGTCTGTGCTTGCAGTGCTCATCTGTAGCAGCCGGTGTGCAACTGCTTACAACAGCAAGTCTGCATTTCAGCTCGCATGCATAAGCTTAATATAGTCTACGAGGCATGTTTGTTAAAACTGCTAACAGAGTAAAGGAACAACGTCAGATCTCTGCACAAAATGAATTTATGATACGGTGGAAAAATCAAAACACAAGACAAAGTGGAGCACTTAAGACTGCTTAAAAATGTCCATCATTCAAAATGCTTACTTACATGTTTTCCTTACTTTGACAGAAGTGGAGAGGGATCTACAGAGGTACTGAAAACCGATCTGAGGAGACTAAATATGCCAAATATCCACTAGGAAAAAAAGGCAAAAAAAAAAAAAAAAGAGCTCTTTTTGTCTCCGATTTAACATGATGTTTTTGGGGTTTTTTTATAAACACAAACCTCGAACCAGTTTCTGCATCTGTCTGTTATCTAGGCCAACATTCTCATTTGCATCTCGGGCCAAAAGCTCTAATTATTGGCTTCCAAAAAATTAATGAAAAATGCATCAGAGGGAACGTAAAACCCTGCACACAGACTCATCTCCAGTCAGTGTTACAGTCACATTCAACATAAAGCTTCAAGTCCTCCATTGCTTCCACTTCACTGACCTGCCTATGCGTAATGTGATGAATGATGCATGTTTATAGCAAAAATTTGATCTGTTTTCAACTTTAGGTATGTAAAATGTAAAAAGTACCATTTTCTTTTTTTTTTTTTACTGGAACAAAGCTTCATGATATCCTCAGAAACAGATATTTTAATTAATTTTTGTATTTTTTTTTTATTTTATGTTTTAGAATTGTAACAAATTCTAAAGTTCTCTTAAAATGAAAGTGAGATTTGTGGTGTTACGGGTCCAATATGACTCGAGAAAGAATACTGGTTGTTGCACACAGCTGTGGGTTGCTCTATGGATCTGGATATGACAAAGGGTCTTCAGGGGCACAATGTAACATGTGACAATCTATCCACATCGACCTAAAATAAAGCTAGTTTTGTGAGAAAGAAAGGACTTTTTGCTTTTTTCTTACTGCAAATTTATTCAGGTCAGTTTTTACCCTTAACACCACAGATGTCAATATAGGTCATGTTAAATAAAAGGAAAAAAAATGCAAGCAATTGTTTTGACAGGTGTGCTTTAATATTAGTCTATTAGAGTCACATACTATACTTACCCATTGTGTTTAATATAACAAATATAATAAGTGAATTTAACATTTAAAAAAACCCAAAAATAAGTGGAATATTTTAAGATGTAAAGTATACGGTGCCAAAAAACCCTCAAAACAAACAAAACATTTTTCAACAGGGTTTACATGAACATAAATGCATACTAAGTTATCTTTGAAATAAAAAACAATATTGGATAACTATGGTTTTTTGAGTATTTTGGGCAGTATTCATGGGTCAGATTTGATCCACCAACACTAAAGATGTGAGCAGCATTCTCACACATTACGAACTGAGTCAGTGGCTCAAACTGTCCAATATTCAAGTCCAGACACCTCAGGAGTGAGGCTTAATGCTAGATTAGAGACAGACTGATGAATCCATTTGGTTGATTAATCAGCATGAATTGGATGCTTTAAAAAGCCTTGGTACTGGAAGAACTTTTCTCTAGTAGTGGTTAATTGCTAACACTTGGTTTTCAACAATAGTAGCTAAAAAGAAAGCCATTTGAATTTTTAAGGCTTCATTAGAAACAGAAAATAACATCAAGCCTTGGCTGGGAATTGAACTCAGGTTGCTCCGTTAAAGCCTTGGGCCATGAGGGAAGGTTCACTACCAGGTGAAGCAACAGTGCAATTTTAATCATTAATTTAATGTTCTGTTCCAGATTTATTCATTGATGTTTTGACTACTTTGACTCAGATGTTGAGTTCAACAGATAAAGTAGTGTTTTTCAATGATTCAATATATATTTCATTATAATTCAAACACCACACTCTTTTCCTAATAAAACTCAAGTTCAAATACAATCCAGGATACAATATCTGAGAGGGCATATCTTAATTGACTTGACTGATCATGTGACTTTCAAATGTTCACTGTGGTCGGTTTAAGATGCTGCAGCTCTTTCATTATTCATAGTTTGAGTTATTGTTTGTTCAGTATTCATTGTCAGCCTTGTAAATACAAGCTGAACTGACTGTACATATCCTAACCAAAGAAAATCAAATTCTCACTTTGTGCAGTAATTAACCAGGTGCAGTAAGTAACCAGGCTTTCCTGCCTCTGTCCATAATAATACACATTATATAGACTAAGTGACATCTAAAATTAACACTTATTTGCAACATGCAATTATCAAATATTACATGATCAAAACCCAATTAACTTTTGCAAAAAAATCTCTCCGTTTTGAATATCTGGGGTAACCAGAAATTTGTGGCGTTAAAATGGGGCCACAAGCCCAAAAAAGTTGGAACCACTGAGATAAAGTGAAAAATAGTTAATTTGTACCAAGCAATTACATAGGGTGATTTAACAGCGATCTGCGTTTTCTTGACATAAACTATGATTTAAAATCCACTATTGGTTATGTTTTACTGTAGATTATTTAAAAAGACCAAAAGACATGTGAGTCATTATCAGTATTTATCTTAGGTACTCAGCAAAAAAAACAAAAAAACAAAAACAAAATTCAAATTAAAAGAATTGTAATCTAATTCTGTTCTGTTTTACTTTTTGCAATGCCATATTTTATTTTTTAGTTTGTTTTTTGCGTGATCTTTATGCATGCACACTTTTTCTTGCACTTTATTCTGTTGCTGCCTTGACCATTGGATTTCCCTGATGTGGGATCAGTAAAGTCTAATCTAACTTGATCTAATCTAATCTAATCTGATCTAATCTAGTCTAATCTAGTCTAATCTGATCTAATCTAATCTAATCTAATCTAATCTGATCTACCTGTAAATGCCGGTATTCCTGTGGAATTTCTTTTACAGTAAAAACCACGTTAAGAAATAACTGAGTTCTGTTATTTAAACACTACAGGATCCTTTGATAGGGTTGTAGCAAGTGTTATTGGCATTAACAGCTCAGCCTCACTCAACACTGGACACTATTTCATCCATTCTCAAACTATATTCAGAAAAAATAATGGGGACCCACATCATCAGTCATCGCATATGAACTCTAGGACAGTTTCTGCTGAAGGTGTGTGTGTCTCATTAGACAGATACAGATCTATAAACACCTCCATGTGGCCTCTGATGGAGAACAGATACAATGAAAGGTGCATTTCAGCGTTATTCACTTGCAACCTTGACTCTAGAGATGTGTACAACTGTGGCCAAGCAGTTTAGAGTGTAAGCGCTGTAAAACAATCCAACAAACCCCAAACATTTTATTTCTGTTTTAAATTTCTTTTAGCAGCCCACGACCCTCATGAGGACTAAGTAAGATAGGAAATGGATGGGTGGATGGATGTTTTTATTTATGTAATGCCACTCCCCTCCTCATTCTCTAGGTTGGTTGACCACAAGGAAGAAAGGGCAATGTGGAATCAGTGCATTAACTGCAACCTCAGAATGTCTATGGGTGTATATGAGTATGTGTGGGACTGGAAAATTGGAATGGTTTTAGAAATGGTGTTCTTATTGATGGGTGGAATATTAATATTTAGATAAATGTATGATATGTTGTGATACTTTGAACTTTACACTTCTTCCATACTAATTAGACCCTTTATTAATTTATTGTAACATCAACCTCTCCAGTGACTGCAGGTGGAAACTAGCAATTCTTGTGCAAACTCGTACAATGTATCTTTCCTTGTTTTTAGGTGATTGTTTGATTATGTAATATCCGTATGTGAAAAATAAAATTACAATTACCTCTAATAATTACTTCTACTTCCATAATATGACGTATTATTATAAAAAAAAAAATCAACAACAGAAAACCACTCTGATTTGATGTTTGACTTGTTTGACTGTGCTGTGTATACTATCGGTCAGTACCTGTCTCTGATGCTGAAGGTGTCGATCAGGTGACAGCAGAGGGATGATGGGGCCAGGGTCAGCGACGTCACCTGGAGTCTGAGGTAAACACAGTCTGTCATCTCGATCGGACTCCCCCTCTGCCTGCTCCATGACAGCTCCCAGCTCTGGGATCCCCTCCAACTTCTCGAACTAGAACAGATGACACAGCCATGATGACAACTCCATTTTCTGCTTTGGATGCACTGTTGCTGAGTGTGTCCCAGCATGCAACGGCTAAAAAGGTGGTGAGCAATCTTGGAGGAGCCGCTGTGTCTTTTGCTGGTTTATGGTTGCAATTGAATGACCGGTCTCACCCACATTCAGGACTGTGAAGTGTTAAATATTGAGGTTTGTGGAATAATTTAACCCTTAAGACCACATAAACAGCCACTGGTGACCAAAAGCATCTACTGATCTAAAGTGTTTCATAACTTCTGAACCACTAAACCAATCAATATGTTGAAATAATTGGTGTAAAATGCAGTTTCTCATTTTTTTAATCGAAGTGGCTGTTGCCACAGTACAGTGGAACTATGTTTTTATTTGTCCATTACCACAGAGCCAACCAGTGCCTGCATTATAGCATGTGTAGTCTGGTAACATGTCACCTGTCACCCTGCTGACACAGTACTGTGGCAACAAGCATCACACATGCTATGCACCTGTCCAGTAACAGGAAAAAGCTAGAGCACCAGCTACCAGAAGCTGATTTGAGCACCTATTCACACTTTCAGTTTCGGCATGCAGGCAAACAACATGAAACGTGGCAACTATTTTGCCAGATAGGAGGAATTTGCCCAGGTTTTCTTAGTTATTATTTTTATTTATTTATTTATTTTTTGGCTGGCTCTTAATAGGAAAATATAATAAAGAATGACAATTTAGCTTCCAGGGAGGGCTGGTGATGGTCACGCACTAAATAGTAAAATATTTGGCTGCAAGAATAAAATATACATCAATCTCATAAAAAGTTCACACCTTGTCTGTGGTGTTAAACTATGAGAATAAATGCAGACAAAAAAAAGAGAAGAAAAAATTTTTTCCCAGATTTTTGATGAATAGAAATCAGCCACTGGGACAACATTCAGAGTGCAGAATTCGGATCATTTGATTGGCTCTGTGGAAATAGAGAAACTAATATATTTCATGCCACAGTAGCCATTGTCTTTTTTTATTGTCCGATATGACCCATTTGGATGTTCAGAGGCTTCGTAGTGAATGTAGAAACACTGTCACCTTCTACAACATTGATTCACCAGCAAAAGTTCAGTTACTGATATAATTACCTGAAAAAGTCACTGTTTCTTCAGTTTTCTCTGTTTTTGATATAACAATCCTCAACTTTATTCTGAACTTTTATGAACTTCAAAATGATCAGTAAATTAAATATAGGTATATACATTATTTTTATTGAAAAAAAACCCAACAAAATACAGAGGACAATATTGTAATAAAAGGTGATAACTCACTTAAGAAAGATTAAATAAAGAGGAAATAATATTTAGGAACTGCCACAAAAGTAGCACTGGGTCTTTATGGGTTAAGAGTCTTGAGCTTCCACAGGAGAGAGGTGGTACTGAGCTGCTGCTGAAGTATTTATTAATGATTTATTGAATTGAAAAAACTGCTCCCATATGCTGCTTAATTTATCTGTCTATTCATTTCACTTAATCTCTGCTGCACCACAGTCATTCTCTGCACATTAAAACAGCACAAAGTAATTTTAGTTCCCCTTTGTGCTATCATCGCTGTAAAAGACACATCCAACTGGTCTGAACAGCCCAGACTCACCTCTGGGTGCGTCGTCTCTTCCCCCGTGTCATCCTTGCGGCCGAGCCTCCAATGCATAAGGATCCACCTGAGCTTCATGTAGAAGATGATGGTGTTGCGTCTGAAGAGGCGGACCTCTTGTTGTAACATTGCTCTCTCCTGAGTCCAGGGAGCATCATGGCACTGAAGACCCTGAAGCTCCAGGCCTCCACGCTGCACCTCCAGACGCAAACGCTCATCCTCCTGTTGGAGAAAGGATCAGGAAAAGACAGGACAGAGGTTTAGCTTCAGAAAATATTAAATACTTACTCAGTCAATACAGACAAAATTTCACCTCAATAATTCTTGATGTTGTATGAAAAGTCAGTGTTACACTGTTATCACCAAGCAAGTTATCAGAACATTATTGCCTTTTGCCAAGAAAATTGAGGACTTTGCCACCCAATACTGGGATATACAGTATATCCTGATTCTCATAGGTTTTTATATGTACAAATAAACTTTTCTGATGAGGATTTGGCTCTTTTTCATTCAATCCTTTTTCTGTATTAATCAGGTCCTGGTATCTTTCCCAAACTCTAACTAAGTTAGTTTAATCTAAAACAAAAGTTATTAAATAATTACATCAAACATAATTTCTCCCAAAATAATTTATAATAAATGTTAAATAGCTACACATAAACATAACTTATAAGAGATACAAATTGCAATGAGTGGATGACACACTGTAATACAGGATATTTGTATGAAATGTTGACTTGAACCATATTTTTGGTCAACAAATGTTTTGCAGAAACAAATATCAACATGTTATTGTGCTGACTGGTTGAAAAACACCATTTCATTTTGCCAGTGTCAAATATGGCTAGCTGATAATGCAAAAGAAAATATGTATGAATATTGTGTGAATTTATGTATAAAAATGGTCATTTTTGCTTTGCATTTTCAGTGACAAAATAAATAGAGAAAAATGATGATGTAATTTTTGAGGTCTACCAACAACAAGCATGTTTCTTCAAATATGGACAATATCATTAGTGTTCTGGGGCAGCTCTGCACCATTTCACCTCTGTCAAAACATTGCGGCTCCTCCTAATTTCACTAATATTTTGGTTAAATTGTTCAGCCCTTGTGTCATATCAGTGCTATATAGACAAAAAAGTTAGGCTACAGTCAAACTTCAGAAATGATTAGGTAGTTAGAGCTGAGTGTCTGTTCATCTGACTGAATTGCGGTACCTGAGGCGTGGAGATAGCAGCCTCCCGCTCCTCCGTCACAGCTCTTAGCCTTCGTTCATGATCCAGACGAAACTGAATGTCAGAAGCAGGCACGTCCCGGAGCTGAACCCACAACAGCACAGCACACAGTTACTACGGCAGCTCGTCAGATAAGTTCAATCACATTTTCACACTGTACTACCAGTCTGTTTCCTAATAACTCAAACACAGCTTTCTGTAAGAGATTATATAAAACATCCCTCAACTTCCACTGCAGCTTGAAAAGCCTAATGAATTGCCCTGCCACCACGTCTTCATCTACCTCAATTTATTTCAACAAACCTGCCTTTTAAATTGTAAATTTAGTGGACGTATGTATATGTATGTACAGTGGATTGAGATCTGTGTAGAGCAAAATGCTGCTGACATGTTATGCTTTAGGAGTAGAAGAATCATGAAAAACTGATTCTTGTAGGTAAATACAGTATTAAGGGATGAAAATTAGATGGGCATAAATGACATTTTGAGTGAAATGCAAATGGATACCAAATGAAAGCTGTTTCTCTTATTAAAAGTACACAAAAGAATTCAAGTTGACAATGAAAAAAACCAAAGCACCTAATACTGAACACACTGAAACCGTTTCCACCAAAAGGAAAAGACTACACGTTAGTTATTGAGTGTGAGTAATTATTCAGTTAATGACATTTACTACTATACTGTTATAATTATAATCTGTAACGTTATTTCAGTCACACAGATGATGAAGTGGTTCAGATTATTCTTCAATGAACTGATCTGATAGAGGGACTTTTTAATGTGATATTCCATCACAGTGAATTGCTGTATCTTTTTTTTTTTTTTTTTTATATAAAGATCCATTTTTGGGCCTTTGTTAGGTATATCAAGTGGGAAGAGACAGGAAATATGGGGAAACAGCATGAGAATGACATGGAGCAAATGGTCTCAAGTCAGATTTGAACCCAGGCTGCAGCAATGGGGGTTCAGCCCATGTTTAGATGTTCTACCAGGTCAATCACCAGAACTCATACGACATGATCACTTTAACTCAGAATAAATGCTATGATGCTTAGCACATGGTCTCAACAATGGAAGAAGACATTGGTGCTTAAGAGGTATATGTCACAATGTAGCATTTTCAATGGGGAAGAAAATATCATTCATCAAACATACTGTCATCCACATATAAAACTGTATTATAAAAGACTGAAATCAGTAAGAAAATTGAGATCAGACTATAGTGACGGTAAGTTTTGTTCCTTGTGTAAATTTTGGGAAATGTCATTTATGCCCCTTTGGTTGTTAATCCTTAAATTAAAAAAAAGATCATAAGGACATGAGATGCTCATGTTCATGGTTTGTACGTGATGTTTTTTTCAGTGTTGGCGGTTTTTGTTATGAGACTTCCCTCAACAGTTTTCAGTTTTCTCTGATGTGGTTTCTTGTCGTCCTGTGTGTGGGCCTTTACTGTCCCTCCAGCAGTAAGTTGAGCTGTTCAGTGTGTACTGACCTGGGATCACCTCCCTGTCAGTCCAATGTCAAATGCAAATCACACAGGCCTTCAGTGCAGTGCTAATCCCGCTATATCCAAGCTGCTTTTCCATTCATTCATTTCACCTCGCAGATTACACTGCAGCAGAAAGCATGGGGACGAAGAGAAACCCACACCAATGTGCCATAACTGTAACTGTAATAGCTGTGTGTCACATCAGCGCTGCCAATGCTCTGCGTTACATAACTGAGAGCAATTTCTCTATGAAAACAAGCATGAGGCAGCGATTATGATTCACAGTGTCTGCGATTACACAGTCGGTTTATTAAACAGCAGAGTCACTGAGGGCTTTAACAGACCTGAGCTGATGTGTACTGAACAGTAATGCTTGCCTCTTTGATTGCGCTCTTTGACTTTTACTCTGTGTAAAGTGTATTGTGACATATCTGTGTAAAGTGCACTTTTACTTACATTTAATCTGCTCATGACAGTGCAGACCAGACTGATGAACCTGTGCCAGAGGCCAATGCAGAGCATGCATGCTCAGCTGACACATAAATGCATACATAAGCCTAAAAAGTCATGTCAATATACAGTAAGCTGTGCATAGCTGCTGTCTCGCACTGTTTTAGAGGGCAACAAAGCATCTATCAGCAGATTTTTTTAGGACTAAGCCAACATGGGATCGAAATCTAATGCTACAAATGGGTCAAGTGAGCTACAGTCTAATATCTGCCACAGAATCTACTCTGTGATTGCTATTAAAAAAGTCATCATGTTCAGATGCATATGGTCCAACTTCGGAAAGCAATAAGGAAATGCAAAATCAAAGAAGTTAAAAAAAAAAATCAAAACACCAGTGGCTGTGGGAGTGGATATTTAGTGTGAAGGTAGAGTGAGTGAGTGAGTGAGTGAGTGAATGAAGTGTTCAGCATCAAAAGCGACTGTGACTGGAGTGTCACTAGACATGCTGGACTGAGTGGCCTTCTGAAGTGAACCCTTTAGGGAAAATTTGTCCCCATTGGAACTTAAAACCAGCCAAATTCAGCACAAAGTGTTCTCAAAAAGGAAAGACAGCTTTCACTGAGCACTAACATAACACTGACGACTGTTTTGGAAATGCATGTATACTACACTCATCTGGTTATACTGTATCACTTAAATTAAATAAATTAATAATGCCAATTTGCTATTTCTTTTTTTTTTTTTATCTCCAGTACAAAAACCTAGTGAACATTTGACCTGTACCCACCATTTATTATAATAGATGTACTATAGAGCAACTTCTTAAGTGACTGTGTTACTAAGTTTTCTTTCCCAACAGGGTTATAATCCAAAAATACATTTACATACATTTTTAAAAACTCATTATTGGTTCATAGTGGTTCATTATTTAGAATTATCACTTACATGCAACACTTTTAAACATATTTTCAAGATAATTTTTAACCAAATTTAAGACAGATTTTTTTTGACAAATCATCTTTTTCATGGCAGCTAAACCTAACTGTATATGGATGATCCTGTGCAAACCTACATTTTATGTACGAATATGGTTATTAAAGTGAGCTAACACATTTTGAATCGTTTGCGAACAATATGCAAAATTCTGAGGTAAAAAGACAGTTTTCCTTTCCTAGATACACTTTTTAAGGCCTCATTAATTAAAATTTAAAGGCTCAATACAGAGGATTAGCATACACATGTGCGCTTATTCATTTATTTATTTTTGTGTGTGTGTGTGTGTGTGTGTGTGTGTGTGTATGTGTTAGCTAGGTCCATTTCTTAGCTAACAATACCTAGTGTTACACAGTGTTTCAGCTACAGACAAACATGAGAAAAGCTTTACAGAACTAATGCGAGAAACACAGCTCAAGTCATCAGATAAAAATCAGTGTGCAGGTGGTCACCATGGATGTGAATGACCGAAAAGTCATTAGCTTAGCGTAGGAGTTAAGCTAGCTATAGTGAGCAAACAATTAGCTCCCAGCACAACAGTGAGTCCAACACAAATTAGTTTTTTGTACACAAATACATGCAAAACCTAATAATTATTTAAGTATTCATTCATTTTCCGAACCGCTTATTCCTCTAACTGAATTTAAGACTTTTAAAGACTTTAACTAGGGTCAGCTATTACTTTACTCAACTCAGCTTTTTAAAAATAACTTAGCACTCACATACTAGTTGGCACTTAAAAACATGGCTGTAGATTATTCACATTTATATGTAAAACATGCTTAGTGTGTAGCTTTAATTGGTAACTGGTTGCCCTCCAGAGATGAAATTGAACACATTTGGCCTTGAAACACTTCTTAGAAAACAGGGTCCAGGTCAAAAATGCCCAGAGATATGTTTAGAATCAACAGAAGGCCCATATGCAGGGCTCCCAGTGGAGCCAGTGTCAACCCAGTCCCACAGGTGGAAGGGAGATGGAGGAGGGAGGAGGCACTGACCTCTGCTCTTAGAGCCAGGGGCCTGTGGTACCTAGTGAGTCCCGTGGCTCCCCTGCTCTGGGCCTGGCCCCCACCCTGGCTCTGGCTCTGGGGCTCCACGCCTCGCTCCTGTCCTAGACGCCACTCCAGCTCATCCCTCTGACCGGACTGTGAGTGACGTGGGGGGGGAGGGAAGGGGAAGGGAGGGAGGGAGGGAGGGTGGGGGGTGTGGACGGTGGGTGTGAGGAAGTTAGGACAGGGTTGTAAGTGGAATGGTAAGGAGGGTGGGTGGCATTGGTGACGGGTGCAAGTGGTGGTGGAATTTGGGGAGATGTGTGACAAAACAGACAGAAGACAACAAACGGGGTGAGGGGACGAGGAAAGAAAGCGGGCGGGGAAAACAAAGAAACAAAAAAAAAAACAGAAAATGGGTAAAGAATATAAGCAGAGGAGGGGAGAAATTAACTAACAGACTACACGGTGTGGAGAAGAACAAACGGACTAGAGTACGAAGAAAAGCGCAAAGAGAAAGACCAACTTAAAGATGACGGCATATGAGAGAGATGAGAAGAGTACGAGAATGAGGATGAACAAAATCATGGGCTGAAACATCTGGCAGGAACACAAAGAGGAACAAAGAGAGGGAGTTGGGGGGGAAAAGAATGCAAAACACTTGTTATGAAGCGCATGCAATGAGGGATACATGAGTCCAAACCAACAGCTGAGAGATACCACGGCAAAAAACTGCAGAGCGAGAGCTACTAGCACGCTAAAAGTTTATCCAACACATGCCCGTGCACAGCCGTGTGTGTCGTAGCAGCAGTAAACTAAAGAAACATTGCATCTTGAGCTTGCATGATGCACACTATTTTCAGACATTACAGGATTTCAAATACACTGAGGGCATCTGAGGCTTCATTCAAACTGTAAAAATTGTGCAATGTTAGGATCTACCTTGTGTAATAATTCACTAGGTTTTGTTGCAAGTCTTGATTGCATGATTAAGATCTCTTATTGAATAAGGCTCTTGATTCTGTGAGATAACATTTGGAGATTAAAATGGAAAGTATCATATATATATATAATGTCCTTTTTGAACATTTTTTGTATGATATACAAGTTAGCCATAATTACAAGAAAAGTAATTTTTCTCTCATATATATGTCTTTATTATTTGTTTTTCATCTACTGCTTGAATCTGATCCTGCTCTTCAGAATTCTGTGCTTTGTTTATCTTCTGGGGTTCTTGTTGGACTGAGTTTATTGCTCTTTACTAGTGCAAGTTGTTAGTACAGTGGTTAGCTTTAACTAACTACTCCACCCAGCTTCACCCAGACTAACCAGTTGAGTCCTACAGGCATAGGAGCAAAAAAAGCAGAAACAGGAGTATGAGCATGGAGGCAGCTTCAGTCTGTTATCTCTACAAAGCACATTGAAGTCTTGTAGTGACAAATGTTTGAGGCACAGTCGTTTGTATTTATTCTATAATACGACAGTTTGCTCGATTACAAATGCCGTCCAAGATGTCTGCTTAGTTACCATGCAGTGCTGGCATAATGAACCTGCTTTGGGAGAGTACACAGTATGATTGACATGTTGACTTACACTTGGCTGCAAGGACACAAAGCAGGAAGCCAGCCAGCCAGGTTCTTCCACAGGCAACTCACATAGCACCATGCAACTCAGATTTCAACTCTTTTTTTGGTCAAACATCAAAATATACATACATGTTTTGTTTTTTGTTTTTGTTTTTTTTACAGTTGTCTCCTTGGCAACACTATAGAGTAACTAAAACCTTTGTGTGTCTGTGTGTGGAAATATTTTGTGCAAATATAATAACTACACCATTTGTGTGTCATAATGAGTCATATAAATGATATCATGGTGTAGCAGGGCTGCAAGGAGAAATTATTTACACATCATGCAACATCTTAGGAAAAGCTTTGAATCCAGCCAAATGAAAGAAGCTGCTATAACTCCTTTAATACTTACTCCATTCACACCAAGCACCCATTCAAGCACCCTCCTAAGATGGAGCGGCCCCCTCCCTCACTTGGAGCAGGGTGACTGCGGACAGTGAGTGCAGGGAGTAGGGTGGCAGGCAGGCAGAGGGCTGCTGGCAATGAGGATGTGCATGGAGATGCAGATGTGAATGTACGTAGCAGCAGCAGCAGCTGGAAGCGATGGTGGTGGCAGTGGGTCGGGGGAAGGGTGGTAGTGGTGTTGGCAGTGGTGCCGGTGTGGTAGAGCTGGGTGGCTCTTGGTGGAGCAGGGAGCCTGCTACTGTACTGTGTCACCCTATCTTGCCACTGGCAATGTAGGCGTGTCTCAACCTAGCCCTCAGCCTGTGTGTCTACAGCGTAGTGGGGTCTCTGCTTTGGCTGTGGATGGTATGTGTTCTGCTAAAGATGCACTGCATTGCCATAGTGTTTAATTAGAGCTGATTTTTTGTACATAGTGCTGACCTAAGATCTAATTTAGTTTAGTTCTGGCCTTAAATGGTCTGTTAATGATTGCACACTTGGAGCCATTTAAATCAGTCCTAAATTAATTAAAACATTTACAAATACACCACTGGGTTTTCTAATGGCTGAATATATCAGAAGACTGTCTGCAACTTAAAGAAGCTTCTTTGAAGCAGGATTGTATGAGATATTTATTCATGCAGTTAGTGTATTATTACTACTACTACTATTGACTTTACCAGTTTGGAGAGGCACACAGGAATATCACTACAAAAGCAAAACAATGTACTGCTGGGAATGTATTTCAGGCACCTTTGGAGTTCATGTGTAACCTTTAGTGTTATCTAGTAGTGAAGATACAGATTGGAAAGGAATGAATGACACCTCACCTTCTGCTACAATAGTGGAAGAAAAAGGACAAAAATAACAAAAAACAGTTTTTGTTTTGTCAATTCTGGGCTTTTTAGGTAAGGGAATGAACTCTGGTCAACACACAAACACAGTAGGTGACAGCAATGTGCCTTAACACAGGATGCCATCAGCAATAAAATCGAAAAAAGAAGAAGCAGTGATCCCCGGATGGTGGTATATGGCCAAGAATCTGGTGTCTCGGCATTTACAGGCTACGTATCTGATTCTGACACCAAAATAAAAAGCAAGTCCTGAAGGAAGATAAAAGCTTTGATGCTCTGCCAGGCTTTAACTTTAAACTACTGCAGAATTTATTTTAAGTCCAAACCAACTATAGTAATTTAAGTTTAGCTGCTACTAAATGTGTAGGTATAAGCTGTTTGCTTACTAGTACATAAAACAGTGTTTGTACTTTGCTTTAATGAAATGACTGGGGAAGTAATTTAATTTACATGCTGGATGCAGTTTGGTGTGTTTACGTGCAACCATACAGCAGCTCTCTTTTTTAAATGTTTTTTTGTTTGTTTGTTTTTGGGGGTTTTTGTGCAGCATTTAACCCAAACACTAACACTGTCATTCATTGGAGGCAATCGCAGTGACTTTATGTTGATGTTTTTTAGGTGAGCTTTTACTACTGCCCAGTCCACAGCAGTATGTTGTTGAGTTTCCTGCTAATCTGCTTCTCCAAACTGGGGCTGTGCTGATGACATCTACTGCAGGTAAAACACTGACTATGGACAAATACATTGCTTAACCCCACTGATATATTTACTTGGTGAAAACATTTTGTCTATGCTAGTTTTAAGGCCATGAAGCCATCTGGAGTACTATTTTCTCGTCATCAGCCTTCTTCACTTCACATTGCCTGGACAAACATGCAAGATTCTTTTGCTGTTAAATGCTTATCAATACTACTATGCATTTGAAAGAACATCCATTTTCCAGTGGTCTCCAAGTATTGACTGTTTTCCATTATGGCCAAGTGCCATACTCTCTGTTGTTCACCCTCCTTGGTTTCTTTGTGCAAAAGAACAAAACGGCCACATAAAGGAAATATCTCAATGCAGCAAGTGGTGTCACTCTAAAAAAAAATGATTTGGGCCTATAAATATATCAGAGGAAGTCTGTTTATAGTGCTTACCTGGAAGTCTGTCACCAGGTCTCTTCCAAAGGTACCAATGGGAGAGTCACGGGACATCGAGGTGACTGTGGACAGGAAGCTGCTGGACTCTGTAAGGTTTGGCATGGGTGAGAGGTCATCTGTCCTTTCTCTCAACCCCTCCCCGACATGGTCCAGCTTCTCCATGAAGATGTGTAGCTCAGTGCGGAAAGCCTTCATGCGAGTGTTGATGGTGTCCAGGACCTGGGTGTCTGGTTTGGATCCAGTCGCCGCACCTCCTTCCAGGCTCTCTCCTGTCGTCACCAGCAGCCTGCCCTCGATGATCAGACTGTCAGTGTCCGTAATCAGACGGTCAACCGTCTTACCCAGCCTCTCTGCCTCACGTTTCACGTTGTTGAATGATTCCCTTTCTTCCCTTCTGCGATTGGCAAGTTCAGTGGCACTTAGCTCACTGCCATCTGAAGGTTTGATGCTTCCAAACCCTGAGGTGGTTGCCGTTTTCTCAAATAGGTCTTCTGAATCACTTTCACCTCCAATTGGGCCCTCCCTCTTCGGCTGTAGGAGGAGAAGTCGCCCTGCCTCCTCTTCCTCAGCAGCCTCTCGACGGCCAGCATCGCTCTCTGCATCACTGTCACGAGGGCTGCCAGTGCGTAGGCCCAGGTGTGCCGCCAGGTCACAGCGCTGGACGTTAGACATGAGAACACGGTTCTCATACTGCAGCTTCATCACCTTTCCACTGAGTTCATTGATTTGCATCCGGGCTGATTTAAGCTCCTCCATCATCATCCCACTGCTGGAGCCATTGCCGTTTCCTCCATTACCAGGTTTGAATAACCCTCCTTCATACCCTTCCTCCCCGACTGAACCAGAGCTGCTGCTTGGGCCAAACTTAAAGCGGTTAAGTTCAGAGGTCAACTGCCGGTTGTGGTCCTCAATCTCTGAGATGGAGCGGCGCAATAGCTCAGCCTCCTCCTCAACAAACTGCAGGTGGCGCCGTAGTTCACTGGCAGACTCCAGAGCATCGCCGCCATATGGTGATGAAGGCATACTGGAGAAAGGCTCCCGCCCAAAACAGTCTCTTTCGTACTGACATCGGATGTCTTCGTTTTCTGCCCGGAGGCTGCGGTTTTCTACCTCGAGCTCCACAATCTTTCTGCCCAGGATGTTCGCCTCCTCCTCTACCAGCTTTAGGCGCAACCGCAGCTCAGCCTCTCTAGTTGTGTGAGGGCCCCCACCCGAACACTCAGCTAAGGGAAGAGGGCTGTCCACATCTCCATACACAGACTTGTACTTTTGCAGCTCTTGTTCAAGTTCATCCTTCTCCCGGCCGAGCTTCGCCATTTTTTTCCTCATCAGGCTGGACTCCTCCTTGGCAAACTGGAGCTGGCACCTGAGGTCTGCACTGTCCTCCTATTAGGGCAAAAGCATATATGTAATGTAATAAAATACATCTTATACTATCATATGCATACGGGATTAATTAAATGAACGAAATACGCTGATTTACTTGGTGGATGGACTGCTACAGTCTCTACTTTTTGTTGTGGGTAATGGTTTTAAAAGACGGTCAGGTATAGAACGTCATTAAAAAAAAATCACTGGTTTTAACTATTATTCCGAAACATATTACATATATAATGTCATTACATTACATTGTAGTAGGATTATGTGCCCTAAAATCCATCATTTGAGTTTGTTCAGCGTTCATACTGTAGATTTCATCCGCAGAAGATTCTTGTCGTGGCCGCGCGTCACTTTAGCAAAACCGCGCTTCGCTCATTCCCATTGACCTGATGCATCATGGGAGATGACACTACTGCGCATGCTCTATGGGCCCCATAATGCGGAAGTAACACGGAAGTAACCTGGAAGTCTGAGAACTTTTTCAGCATATGCGCTGAGTGAGCAACTCCAATAGAAATGACTGGGCGCCATTTTTGATCCGGTATCCAGCTCTATTAAACATCCATGGTTTTATGCTGTAAACACAGTCGGGAACTGGATGTTGAAGCTACTCCAGTGTGTTTTCATAGTATAATAATTATGACAGTGTTCAGG
>JAQQZY010000010.1:30176641-30187178 GCA_030068375.1 Ostorhinchus rueppellii | reverse complement strand
AGCTGGGATAGGCTCCATGCGACCCCTGTGACCCTAGTGAGGATAAAGCGGGTATAGAAAATGAATGAATGAATGTTATTATTTTATTTTCTTCTGTTATTTGGAACTTCTGTACTAACAAATCCTTTTCTAAATGATCCTGCTGTGTTTCTCCTTCACTCTCAGTGTTTCTTTGTGTTGCCTTCAAGTGATTTTCATACCTGCATCTGCTGCATTTGGCAAAATACAAAGCTCCAAAATGAAAAGAAATTGCTAAAAAAAAAAAAAAAAGTATTTGTGAGCCAGTAAAAATTATAAAGAACAATATGAAAAATGTGCAATTTTGTATTTCATCAGAATATATATTTTATTTTATCACACAGCTCCTGTTCCTACCTAAAGTTTTCATAGTGAGTTTAAGTAACATATTGGTTAAAGCAGTTACAAGAAATTAAGTGAATTCACACTAGTTGCACTGGATTCATACCAAAAGATAAATATTTGATGATAAGGTTGAAAAAAAAAAAACATCACTTCCTTGTGTCAGAATGGGTTGTGTTCTTCTTAAGGATGATTAAATGTACGGATCTGAAGTGAATAAAATCAAGCCCTTTTAGTAAAATGACATAAGAATGTATGAATTAGCATTTCCTAGTTGATGATAATTATGTAATGACATAAAGCTGTAATATGATTTGGTTCCCTAGTTCATGATGAGTAACTACAATTCATGATACATTAACTTAAGCACGAGATCAAATTACTTCATTATGTGATCTATATCCTTGTCCTAAAGTGCTGCTAAAATGACCTTTGTTTTGTATAAACAGTACATATTAGAATAATTTATTATATTTTTTCTTATATTCTATTTATAAAATAAATAGTCTTTTTTGTTTTTTACCTGACTTGTAGATTTCTTGTCTTTAAATGCTTCTCTGCTCCCTCGTCTCCTCAGTGCAGTCTGAAAAAAGACAGAAGAAACCTGTGATTAGAAAATGAAATCCAACTTGTCTAAAGTTGAAATATTTCTCCAACACTGTAGGTCAACTGAAAGAACAGCCAAGATGCAACAACATATGGTTTTGTGAGTGACCTGTGCAGTCAGAACCTCTTATTGATATTTCTACACAAGCTGCCTGTGTTTTATGGCGACTTTGGATCAAAGGTGTTTGTTAACATCTATGTGCATTCCCTTAATGCAAAGCAGACTCTGCAAAAGCCAGAAAAAAAAGATAAATCTGTGTGTCAGTCTTACATAACATTTCCATCATCAGGTCAAAGCTAGGCCTGATAAGGAAGTGTTTACTGTAATGCGGACTACAGGTCACATGACATATTATAGAGTGATTCATGCACATAGAAATACTAATAGAAGGCATCTGGTTACTGTGTCAGTAGTATTGCAAATAACTGAGAATGAAAGTGGACAAACACCTGTGATTGGTGAACATTTTTGCTGGGAGTAACTTTAACCCATAAAGACCCAACATCCACCATCGACCAAAACCATCTACTGATGTGTTGGATGAATGACAGTGGATGGAGACATTTGGTTTATGTTCAGTTAATGATATATTTTACTGAAAAACTCACTTTTTCCTCAGTTTTCTCTGTTTTTAATATCATAAACCTCAAATTTAATCCAAGCTTTTATGCACATCTACATGGCCAAAAAATTAAATGATGAAAAATTCCTGATTTTGACTGAAAAAATGCAAAATACAGAGAATAATTTTATAATAAATGGTGATAAATCACTTAAGAAAGGTTAAATAGAGAGAAAAATTCATTTTGGAACTGACACAAAAGTAGCACTAGGGCTTTATAGGTTAAGATACAGATGATGGAGAAGGTCGAATGTGGCTTTTGTTCTGGTATGATATGTGACTTGATCCCATTCAGAGCTCAGTGTGACAGACGTCTTATCCCGGCTCATATTCAGTGACACATGGCACTTCTGCAAAATGCTCGGAGAGCAGGCATCTGCCTGTCCAGCGGGGAAATCTGTCCTGTAGCTAATACTACGCACTGCACGCAAAGCCTGGATAAAACAGGGCCTTCTGACATGCCAGCTTAGTCTTACTAATAAAATCATTCATCTTTATCAAGTCTGAACCATTTGGTGCAAGCTACAGCTCTATATGAGACGGCGTCAACAGACTAGGGGAGAGGAGGAAAGGGAGGGATGTAGGGAAGGAAGAGAGCTAGAGAAAGGAGAAATCCCCCTCTATAAATGCAGAGTGCAGAGCTTTCAAGTGTGAACCTTTTTTCCGGGAACAGATTGCTGCCCTGGCTGCGTTATTTAAAGGTTATGATGATCAGTTAAGCTAAAGCTGGACTCCTTTCTAGGAAGCACAACTTGATATTTCCAACCTCAATGTGGGAAAATTTCCATAACTTGGTAATGTAGAAAGAATCGGAGAGGAAGAATGACGAGTGATACTTTTACTGCCTCTACAACTAATCTCATTATTACTCCTTCATGTAATTAGAGGTCCTTCTGACAGTCAGCTGAGGAATTTTATGGTTTGTCTGATCGGGTCAGACACAAACTATCCAGTCCAAGTATCATAGTATTTATAGCAACATCTGTCCCTTGAGGCTAGAACAGGGAGACAAAAAAAAAATCATCATGATCTCTAATGTTTGGAGGGATGACATCAAACGGTTGGTTTTGGTCACACATTAGTGTCAATGTTATGAAACTACTGGGTTTTTTTTTTCATAGTTGAACTTGTATCTCATTCATACAGCACATCCTGTCAGCAAATCAGTGAATTCTCTTTTTCCCTCGGTAATTTTCTTACCCAAAGTGCGTCCTACTTCTACTTTTTTGGAAAAGCAACACTTGACTGTACGAGGTCTGCCAACAGCCAAAATAGACCAGTAGGACAGTGTGAATCATTCATGACCAGACGGATGGAAAGTGTGAGGGTGAACCTGTTTTGCCCGAAGCGGGAATGGACCTTGACTCAGTCCCTGGCTCTACGACAGGAAGGGAGCGCCCACTTAGAAACAGTACAAAAACATGGATGTAACCATGTAGGTAGTGATGGTTACAGACAGAGAGGAAACAGCAAGTGTATTGTATATTTTTGTGTAAAAGGGAGTGAATGGGAGGAGGGCAGTAAATACTGTTACTGCACAGCAGAGACTTTCTCCTTTTACTCCCTAGATTTTAACACAAATATGTATTTTCTTGGTATCCCATTTTCATACCAAACTAATTACATTAGTTTTAATGCATTTGAAGGGCATTATCCATTATATTTATTTTTGCATCATTGCATGGCTTCAAAACATGGTTCATCTCAACCTAAATGGATGGAACAATAACACATAAAGAAATAAATAACTTTTACTAATTAACCCAAAAATGAGAAAAAAGACAAAACAAAACCAAAATGATGCAACAACATGAAAATAACTTAAAAAGGTAACAAATAACACAAACAGATGGATATGACAAAAAGTAACAAGATAAAACTATGAAACAAGACAAAAAAACAGCATAAAAGTAACAAGATAAAAATGCCACAAAACAAACGCAACAAAAAAAGTAACACGATGACAAGTGCGTAACAAGATGAAAATAGCATAAAGGTAAATAGATGAAAACTATGTAACCCAACAAAGTAGTAACAAGATTTAAAAAAAATGTATAAAACACTAAACAAAACCAAAAAGACACAAATTATGTGACAAGAAAACACATAAAAGACATATTCTATTTTTTTCTTTTGTTCAGACAAGGTATAATTTTAAGTTGTTACCTGATAGAATATGATTACAGTAATGGAAGACAAAATGAACGTCTTTAGCCTGACATAAAAAAAAACAAAAAAAAGACAAAAACACATTCTCTTTTGTGATTCACTGCTACTTTTATCGATGTAGTCATTTTCTGATTCGATGATCATGATGTAAAACACGTAACAAAACAAAACACAATTCTGATTCAAATAAACTAATATTTTACTTTCATACTTTTCATACATTTCAGAGCCTGTATTTTTATTAATATTATTTTTTAAAAACACATACTATATCTGGACTTCTGCTGGAGCAAAGGCATTGTCACTTTTACCCCATATAGAACAGAGTATTTAAAGTTTTGTTGTAAAAAATATTGATTTCAATAACTTGTTAGTTATGCCACTTATTTTTAATCTGTGGATGCAGCTTCTCAAAGCAAAGTATCTGATGATTTTCTCCGTCATATCTTACAGCTATCACCCACATATATTTGAACACGTCACCACTGGCTGCAGATACAGGATATCTCTCACACTCCACTAAAAATCCAAACTTTCTGATCCTGAAGGCAGTCAAAATAACACCTCTGCTTCTCTTCCATTTAATCACTTGGCACCCACTTTGCTCCCATTGTTTATCTTGCATTGAGCTGTACCTGTGCTTATCTTCTCATATAATCCCCTCCACCCAGAGCACTTCATACACCATACTTCAGCCTCAGGAATCACCTCTGAGGCTGTAATTGTTTTTATTTCATCACAACAGCTAGTATTTTGGTGGTTTACACCAGAAATGTGAATCTCAGCTCTCCTCCCCCTCCTGGTCCACCCTCTGAGCACTGTATTTAAGTCAGTATCTCCAACACCAGTCGTGGTTTAATTCCCAACCCTAGTGACAGAGCTAATCTCTCTGGGGAGACAGCGGATTAGACGGCATCTTGTGCAAAGCTCCTAAGAACCCCAGACCGCCACTACCAGGGATCCCAGTTTACTGTACACACATTAGTCGGACCAAGACTAAGGCAGACTAAAATGACAAGAGCATGATTAGAGGCTGTGAGATCTACAGTAACATGGATGAAAGCGCTTCTCTGACTAATTGAATAGTTTGTCTGAGACATTCACCAGCAAATGCAGTTACAGACACTGAGCTTTTAATGGTGTCATTTATCAGTCCTACCACTATACATGTGTTTGTTAGTCACATGACGCTGCATTAAGAGAAATATCATTATAAACTCAGTAAACTGAAACAATTAAAACAAAATGTGTTCATATACAGTGCTTTACAAATGTATTAGACCACCTGTCCAGAAAACAAGAAAACATAAATAACTTCATCGTATATCAAAAACTCGTTTCAGATTAACAATTTCATTGTTATTCATTAAGAAAATGACCAGTTGGAATAACACAAATAGTCCTTGTTAACAAATAATAACCAAAAATGTCAGTATTTTGTGTGACAACCTTTGGCGCAAATAAGAGCTTGCAGCCATTGTTTTTATGTACTGATGCATTTCCCTTTGCATTTTTGGAAAACATCATGCTTGAAAATGTATGGATAGCAACAATAGTTCTATTTTAGCATTAAAGATATTGTTTTCATTTAAAAAAAAAGATCTTGCATATACTAGTGGATTAACCATTATAGAAACGTAAAAAGATATCTTGGTAAACAGAAATACTGTTAAATTATGGCAGCAGTGGAAAACACCTTATACTGGGTGGTGGTGGAAGAATACACTTGTTAAGCACTGTATTATGATAATCTCATCTCTTTTTAGCTAAATTTTAAGTGTGTTTGAATGTATGACTATAAGTGACAGGCTTTATTTACAACTTTTTACATTTACACTTACTATTATGTGAAGATTTTGTTGGTGACTTTTCTTTATATCATATTAATAAATACTGAAGATATAACCTGACTTTATGATTGTGGTTTCTCCCTGCTGGTGACATTTTATGGAATAGATTCAACTGATTAAGAAATCCTAAATAGATTTGTCAGTAAAAAAAAAATATCATAAACATGAGTCATTAGACATTAATTATAGGTCTGAGGATTTTATCTGTCAGTGTGGACCTATCACAGATTGTATCGTATTGTACCATTTCGTGTCATGTATCAGATCGTAACATCACTGTACATATGTTCTACAAAAACTGCAGAACTCATGATGCGGCAAAAAAGGTTCTCATATTAATCATGTAAGTTAAATGTATTTGTCGTATTAACAGATAAGTGTTCAGTACAGACTAATGTGCAGTAATAGCATTTATTGTTAAAGCTACTCTATTATAAAATAAAATAAAATAATAACATTTTCACATTAAAGCATCTAGCTTTAATGTAACATTAAAGCATTTTTTCCACTTAAACTTTTCGAACACGCACGTCCCTTTTCATCATCATCTGAGCCCACTGCTCCCACAGGCCTGTTAGCATGGGTTAGTGGCAGTCAGTCATGCGGCCATGCAGGCTGGCAGGCAGCTCCAGCTGGTGTGGGAGCTGGCTGTAGTACTGGTACGGCTGGTTTTACTCCCCTGGGCCTGAGCCAGCCTGTGGGATTAGCAGATTGTAGTTACACAGCCATTAACCTGCAGGGACTGAATGAACCAGGCGCTGTTGACTGAGTGAGTGACTGAGAGAGTGCGGTGTACACTTCACTGACCGCCTCCTGTGCTTCCCTCTGGACGCTCATCTGCTCCTCCTGCTCACTCATACCCTCTTTTACTCCCTCCTCTTTTTCTTTTCTCGTTTTCTTTCACATCTTTGTCCTTTCTGTTCTCATCGTTTATGAAGGACATCTGACATGCAGAGGGTAGCTAATGCCGTTTGTGTGTGTGTGTGTGTGTGTGTGTGTGTGTGTGTGTGTGTGTGTGTGTGTGTGTGTGTGTGTGTTGGTTTTACACCATCAAAGTGAGGTCGGTTTAAGATCTGAAAGGACTGTCAAAGCTGTCCTTCAGGGTCAGGAATCAGGTTCAGGGTTAAGTAATGCATTAGGATATGGGCATGGTAAAGTACGCATGAGGATGAAGTCAGTTTCGGATTAGAGTTAAACTCCAAAATGGAGGATAGCGTTCAACACCAGCTGAGGATAAGGTTTAGGCAAAATGTGATCAAGGTGTAGACGCCACATATTTTCTATTAGTGTAGCTATGAGATAATATCTTGCTTTCATTTTCACGTCTGTTCCAACATGTGGAAAGTGCAGAAAAATGAACCTGCCAAAAATTTGCACTGGCATTGAATTACCATCGCATTTCAGCATTGATATGTGGTAGATGATTTGATGCAGGTCAAATGTCAGTCAGTAAAATGGTTTTAAATGAGGATTAGAGGACGACAGAGAGATTTAGAGCACATAGAACTGAGTTTAAAGGCATTATTGGTTAAGATTAGGCTTTAACATAAAGTTTGGTATTAGGAGGAGATTAAGGAAAGATTAGGATTAGGTTTTGTTAATTCATAATGATGGTTAAATTGAAGGTTAGCTGTAAGATATCAGCTGTAGAAGTCTTCTGTCAATCCAAAATGGTGATCTTAGCCACTAAAAATGCTGGGGTATTTTACTCGTACTCGTAGTCCGCTTCTCTGGGGCTAAGTCATGGGGGGCAGCCGTTTCAGCAGCGAAGTCCAGATGGCCCTCTCCCCACCCACTTCCACCAGCTCTTCTGCCTTCTGGGGTATTTTAAATATCCAAAATTTGTTTTATTAAATTAGCTAGCTTGCTCGCCATTTTTTTCCAAGGCATTGCAAGCTAGCTAGTTATTTTGTGAGTAATGCACTTAATTCTTTGGGGTTGCTGTTTTTGCTGGTAAAATAGCAATGATAGCAATAGCAATATCGGAACTTCCGGGCCGTTTTACAGGAACCTCACGGTATGCGTGTGTCTCCACTGAGTGGGCCGTTCTGACGGGGCCATTTTCAGGAATCAACGGAGTACCTGGTCGAGGGTAGGTACTCGAGAACAGCCTGGTAGAGTCGTTGGGCGGTACTAGTGGCTAACTTGCGCAGACTGGTTATCACAAATGAGATCAGCAGATTGCGACAAACAACCACCAATTTTAAAAGAGTAGTTGCTGGAGGAATTTCACAACACAATGAAGCAGAAGACGACTACTCTTGTTTGACGAAAGAACAGCGAAGAAGATAAGAAGAAATGGAGAAGAAATGCCAAGGCAAGTGGTCCCGACCAGGAGACCAGGAGGTGCAGGCGTTGTTGGCATACTACACCAACGAAGAAATAGGCAGATGCAATATGATGATGTCATCGCGAGGTTCTTACAAGGCCATTACTGTAATGGAGACACGATGCCAGAGAGGTCCAGGCCAATTCACAACAATCAAAATTTCATTGTATTTTTCGCATTGTTGAAATATTGTGCCAAGGTTTGTAGCAAAGCTAAAAGTTGTATAAAAGTACAGCAGTAAGATGATCATGTAAAGACTGTACCTCTGTGAGCAGCACATACTGTAGATGTTCAATAATTACTTCCACCATTACTCAGGTTTGCACTACAGTTAGTGAAGTGTCAAACTCGGCACTGGTGTCTATATTTGTGTGTAGGTGTTAGACTGATTGTGGGATCCATTAGTGTCAATCCAGCTCTCAGGGGAGTGAATTCAACAGATGAGTGAAAGCACATGTTCAATAGCCAACATCTGTACACTGGAGCTCTGCCAGCGTGAGAGAAAGCACACTGCCGCTGCAATCTGACAACAACATCTTGGAAAAAACAGAGAATACTGTGTACTGACACGCCTGTTTGCATAGGACACAGAGGCATTTTGGGAAAGAGCCCTGGATGACATCAAATAGTGACATCACTGAAAAATCCCAAACAAGGGAGGGGAAAAATTTGTGGGTGGAGGATGAGTAAGAATGGGAACATAGCAAGTGTATTTTCAGCTGCATCTGTACTCAACAGCTTGGCCTATTTGTGATTTCGCTCAAAGACCGTAACAGTGCAGAGAGTGGTGTCTGGCTCTGGTAACGGGATTTAATAGGAAGTGTAGTGTGACCAGTGAAGGGGGGGGGGGCTGACAAAGGGAGCTTCGACGGCCATTGGATGCAGATAAAAACCCTTCTCAGCCCTGACAGAGGAGCCTAAGATTCGAACACAACAGAATAAATATCACTCACCCTGCGGGAGAGCTCAGAGAGATAAGTCACAAGGAAATGTTTGAAGGCAGATTATATTAGCCAGATCTGGATGAATAAGTACTCAATCTGGGCTGTAATCCATTTCGATAAATTAATTAAAACAGCACACACATGAGTGAATATGTATCAACTCTCTTTTTTTATACTTGATTTAATTTTTTCTATCCAAGGACACACACTGCTGCAGAAGGATTTCTTTTTCAAGCCTCTGCTTCTACACCATGATTTACAGTGCTGTGTTATTTTTATAAGGATAATCAATCTGTGGCTTGCAGCACCTGCAGCGGGTCCATGCACTCTAAATATACTCCACCTGAATATGCTCCATCAGCCAAATTTGAAGCATGCAACCCAGTGGAATTCAATTTACTGTAAAAAAAAAAAAAAAAAAAAGAGGGATTGCTCATGAAACCAGTGCTGCAGGGCTACCATGAGATGTGATTTCTCAAAAAGCCTTGAGCCAATCAAAGTTGACTGCATCATTGTTAATCCAGTGGAGTGCACTGTTCAGACCGTGTGCACATGTGTTTGTGTGAACAAGCACCTGCAGTCATCAGTCTCTCATGAATGTGTTGGTGCATGTTTTTACGATTCTAGCAGCAAATTTCTGTTGCCAAGAAAATAATGTCATTTTATGTTTCTGTAAACTGACTAACAGTTGCATACAATTTCAACATACTTTGTCACGATGGGAGTTACTTTTTGTTTACTCGCTTTAAACACCTCAGTAGGCAGGAGGTGGTTAGGGGTCAATAGAGGATACAGCGTGTGAAGTAGTTGGACTTATAACATTGCACTGCTGCTTTTACCCGAGGCTGAGCTAGCATTGGTTGCTCTCAGTGATGTGTTCTGGGTTTTTTTTTTCATTGATGAACCCAATTTGAAAGCTAGATAAACTTCTTTTAGGATCAAATGTTTATCAAATTCACACACTGCTGCTGGGCCGTACTTTACCCAGTGCATTGAATAATTAATCCAGGTAACACACTGTGTGATTCTGTTCTATCACAGATCAAACATGAAAAAATATAGCAAAATCTTGAATTGAGGATTGAAAATGGTGGACCTACATTGCACAGTTAGAGAAGTTTAATGGTGACCATTCACTCTATCTTGATTCGCTGGGAAACAATTTAGCAAGCGTTGGAAACTTAGTTTGACCAACTATTAGTGTGAAGCTGTTGTAACTGGTAGGAAGTCTGCAGGTATTAATCAGACATGCACATTTATGTCATTAAAAATGGTAATCCCAATAGTCTTTGTAAAATTTTCACCCCAGATTGGCCTGGTTTCTCAAGTCATGACCACATACACATTCATCATTCTCTTCCTCCTTGACTTTAAAGGTTTTACTTTTGTAACAGTACCATTCATAGCTTAACTTTTTAATATACACTGATGATGATGGTTTTTGTTTCTATACATTTATCTATATCACAAGTGTCAAACATACGGCCCGGGGGCCAAATTCGGCCAGCCAAAGGGTCCAATCCGGCTCCTGCGATGAATTTGTAAAATGCAAAAATTATAAGGAATGGACAATCATTGGTGTCAAAATCATTTTAAATCAGGTTCCACATACAGACCAATATGATCTAAAGTGGGTCAGACCAGTAGAATACTATT
>JAQQZY010000010.1:30165945-30176057 GCA_030068375.1 Ostorhinchus rueppellii | reverse complement strand
TATATACTGGTCCAGCCCACTCGATGTCGTGTTAGGGAAAAAAGGGCCACTGAACTAAAATGAGTTTGACACCCCTGATTCATATCATAGCCTAAGATTCAGTATATGTTATCATCACACAATCCACACCAAACAGAAATGGTGATATCAGTCTGCAGGAGAATCCACATAAAGTCGTAACCCTTGTCACCAGACTGGAGTTTTAGGTAAAAAAAACTGCTTCAGGTAGTTATGAACCATCATTATGTTTTTGAATCAAAACACTACAAAATACACTGAGCCATTTTTCATTAGATTGTTGTAAATTTTTTCTGTATTAAACCAAGCCTGATCATCTTTTCCTAAACCTAATGAGAAATATGACATTATTTTAGAACATTTGAGATACCATTAAGAAGTGCCATGAGTAGCTAAAAACCTATAAAACGGATAGATACACATTATTCATCGATGATGAGATTTTTCATTCTTTATCTATAGTTTGCAGAAACATACAGTGGTGACATTTTCTTCTAGACTGGCTGGGCATCATATTGTCCAGTGCATGTGTGTAGAATGCACAGGTTCATATATTACTGCTGATGCATACAAATATTTGGCAGTGAGACTGGCTGCATGCAGCACTTGGAGGTCGCTTCAATGTCAGGCCATCCCCAGCGGATATGAGCATCTTGTAAACAGCCTCCCCGTCGCCCCTGCATCGCCACATCAATAGCTGTCAGGAGATTCCTCTCCATCTCTGTGGTGAATGTAAAATCCTTATTGGAAGACATGAGTGCATCGGGCTTCTGAGTGCAGAGGAGGAAGACAGACTCGTGACTGAACGTTGAACTACCCACACAAACGTGCACAATAATAGAATAGAATAGAACTTTATTGTCATCGCACATATTTCAGAGCAACGAAATTACATTCCAGATTACAACCAACCAAGAAGAACATATAAACACGTAGACATGAACATGGGGATACAGGTACAGTTAATAATGAACAATACACTCCATCTTCTTTATTGACACTGAAAGCAGCAAAAATAACAAATGGCCACTTAGCACATAATTTGAACCTTTTACCAATTTTTAAGATTAATTTTTTTTTAAATTTATTTTAATGTACTTATTTTTACTAGTTTGTAAAGGTAATAATTATAAATATATAAATAAATAAAAATCAGCAGGAGTGTGTGGAGTGTTTGTAGTCAGATTTTTATGCATTGGGGTTTCATAATATTCCATCAACTCTAAGATAAATTAATGAGAAAAATAAATACATGCAACAAATATAGGGCTACTTTTTGCACTGAAATACAGTCAAAAAATACCCAGCGCAAAAAAAACTTTTATATAAAGCTCACATAAAACAAACAGGTCATAGCTTGTTTTTTTATCATTATCTTGGCTTGTCTTTGTCTCTAACATTTTGTGGGATTTAGGAGGATCTAATTGCAGAAATGGAATACAACTTACATAATAACTATGTTATACACCCTTCTCTTATAGTTGTGTTCAGGTGTGGTCCGAGTTTACATCCCCTGAACTATAAAAAGACAAGGACACACAAAACAAATACTGACTCTAGCAAGGGACTAATGTGTTTTGGGGTTTTTTGCAGCTCCTGTATGGGAGGGTAGCGGTACATTCATTTGTATGACATATACAACTTCACCACTGGATGTCACTAAATAGCACACACTAAACATTTACAGTGGTGGATAAAACGTTTTTGGACATCCCATACATTTGTGACACATTGCATTCTGTAAACCCATATGCTTCCTTCACCGTGTTCACTGTTCTGTGACAGAACAAGGTTAAGGTCAGTCAAGGTCAAAACTGAATGTTTCAGCAAGATAATGAAATGCATCCAGAGCATGACATGTTGAAACTGTCAAGAATTTAGTTTTATCATTTGTTGTAGTTAATAATAAGTGGGAAAAAATAATTTGCATTTTTTGTGTCTCTGTGATGCAGCCACAGTTTTTGAAATACAAAAAAGTCTTTTCTGTAAATATTTCATGATAATATTTTAGACTGTGTGAAATTTTTAGGATGTCCAAAAACATTTTTCCACTATTGTATAGAAGCGGCTGGTGTGAACATGTTAGATGTCTGATCCTTCTTAAAACCCCTTCAACGCTTCCAAACTTTCGTAGCTAAAATGTAATAATCGTCTAATTGAGGAAATCTACGGAGCATATCAACGAGAAAATCAAATGAACTGATTATTGGGCTTCAAGTCATTCATATTCCTATCTAATCCATTTACAGCCTCTGAGCAGACTGAAAACCAAACAGTCAGTTATCCTTGTTAGTACAGGTGCCCAACAACCATTTAGCATTAGAATGACTGTTGCTTGTACTGTATCTGTTCTACAGATGTTGCAGTAACCCTGTGGCAGTACCGGCTGTGAATTAAACCAGTGTGTATATGAGGTGTTAACAGATCTATCAGACTTTTCCCATCACTAAGGCACAGTACAGAAGCAGTTTTCTCACCACACCTTTGCCAGTTGAAAAGGATCTATGCTTCTCTATATTTTGTTGTGCTGCATATTTTTCTGTCATTTTAGAATCAGAATCACTTTCATTGCCATGTAAGTAAACGGGGTTCACGTTACTAAGAATTTGCTTCAGTGGTTTGGCGCATACATAGAACATGGAGTTGGTAAGAAAACAAATCAGTATCTCAGCAGCATGGTCTGCAGTCATTTTAGCCTTCTGTCTAATGAAATATGTGTGTATCTAATGTATTTGTGTGTAGATCTAATTTTTGGAGCTCCAAAAACAATAGTTAGTCATAAATAAGTATGAATCAGTTTGGATTGGTGTTTCTTATGGACCGCAGTCCATTAACAGTGTTTAATCAAAAATGAGAGGGATTACTTGACCTATCAATGAGTAAATTTCGTATATTTTTTGTTGTCAATGTTTGACTGCAGTGTGAACATTTATAATCTGTGTTTTATTATATAGTGACATTCCTTTTTGGTCTTTTTTTGTTGGAAAAGTATGTGGAAACACCACCACCACCTCCAGCAACCTCAGCCCCCCCACCTTTGCTCCTAATGAACTCAGAGAAAACTGAGGCTGCTATTGTTGCTGTACCCCTGGAGACGTACAAGGCCTATAGAAACGTACACACTGACAAAACAGGATTTCTGATGTCTCTGAGGAGTTTGTCACTGGTCTCTACAGCAACTTATACAGACATAAACAGGTTTATATATATATATATATATAGTGCTTAACAAATGTATTCTTCCACCACCACCCAGTATAAGGTGTTTACCACAGCTGCCATAATTTAACAGTATTTCTGTTTACCAGAATATCTTTTTATGTTTCTATAATCGTTAATCCACCAGTATATGCAAGATATTTTTATCAAACCAAATCTTTAATGCTAAAATAGAACTATTGTTGCTATCCATAAATTTTCCAGTTTAATGTTTTCCAAAAACACAAAGGAAACTGGAGCAGCAAATGACTATTTTTTGTTATGAAGTTGTACAATTCCAGTTATCTTGCATTCCTGTGCAAAACTACATAAAAACAATGCCAGCAAGAATGTAAACTGTTATCTGAACCAAAGGTGGACACACTAAATACTGAGGTTTTTGGTTACTGATTGTCAACAAGGACTATTTTGTTATTCCATTGGTCATTTTCTTAATGAATAACAATGAAATTGTCAATTTGAAACAAGTTTTTGATAAACTATGAAGTTGTTTATGTTTTCTTGTTTTCATGACAAGTGGTCTAATACATTTGTTAAGCACCGTATATATACATCTGACCTTGTATAACAAGACAAGCCTGTGTATGTGTGTTCATAAATTAAATGTTTATGTGCACCTGCAGGAGGTCGAGGTGCGAGCAGCTGAGGGTCACTCCCATCCCGCTCCTCTCCACTAAGCCGGCCCTGACCTCAGCCTGAGACCCAACATGCATTAAAGAGCAGCACAATAGAGCTTTTATGGGGCGTGTCACTTTGCTTTCACTCACGCTTTACAAATTTCCCCAGAACAGCCCAACTACAGTCTGGCATGTGGTGCACAGAAAGCATGCTGCACTGCTGCCAAAACTGGCACGAAACAACAACAGAAAGAAAACTCAGACAACTTTTGGTAAGAGACAAATTCAAGGTGGGTTTTTCTACTCAGCACTTGTTCCGTGATGATTTGGAACAACAGAATATACTACGGTGATTAGCTAATAGCAATTTTTAGTGATTCCTTTGATCAGAAGATAAGAGTAAAAAGAAAAAATTGGAGCCAACATCCAGAGTGTGTTTTGGAACAGCTCATCAGACCAAACACTGAACCAACTCCTGTGAATCAGGTTTAACAATGCAACACAAGAGGAGCTTTGTAATGTGTTGCTTGCATGACACATTCAGTCGCAGGCCAACTGGTTCTTGGATGCGTGTGTGTGTCTGTGTAGTGTTGAATCAGCAAATCCCACGGTAAGGAGGGACAAGAGAGAGGTTACACTTCAGTAAGCACTCCCATTAGCAGCTTTAGCTTCACTGAAATATATAAATACTACCAGCATCGCCCTCAGCGCCCCTCTGTGGCACAAACACAGGCTGGCCTAATTCACTTTCATTCTGTTGTTTCAGAAATTTTAGCTGAGGCTTAATGCTTAATGAGAGCATCAGTGCAATAATCTGTATATCCTGTAAATGCACAGCAGCAGTATGTGATGAAGAATGTATGTGCAGTTCAGTGTTACAGTGCTCCAGTGGTGTTTTTCAGAACCTCAAGTGATAGGGAGAAGAAAATAACATTAAATAAGAGTGAAGAGGAAGTGAAGGAGTGTGTGTTATCTGGCAAGATCATATTAGAACAGGGAGAGACTGATAAGATGGAGGACATGCAGAGCTCTCTTATTTCATGACTATTGCTGTAGCTGTATCTTTAAGAATAGGGGACACAAATAGCTGACACAGAGGTTGCTATCCCAAAAGCTGAGATATTTCACTGATGAATCAACCTGTAAAGGCCAGATGAGTGATTCCTCAACCTGTAAAATGATTAAAATCACAAATCATGCTATTTCTCTGACTCTGATTGTCACATTGGAGCCATTTTAGATGCAGGCGTGTCCATTAATGAGGATATAAGAGTTGGGGGAAAAAAAGTCATGTGCAATGTAAAGGTATGGGTTCAGAACAGAAATTTCTTGTGTGAATGGATTTCTTGAAGATTCATTCAAATGTGATCCTCTAAAGCTACTACAGTGTCAAAAATATGACAATTCATTGTATAAAATAAAATATACAACAGTGTCAGTGGTGCCAGTAACGGCCAGTATCACAGGAAACATACTAGAAAATGTGTTGAGAATTTCTAAAGTTATGGATGGATCAGATTTTACTTCTTATTTCTTGTTATAATTTAACCTTTATTTAGAGATGAGATTTAAAATCTCCTTTGCAAGCATGTCCTGGTCAAGACATCAGCAGCAGAAGTTACAGATAATAGAAATTTCATCCATACATCAACACTAAAAACATAGATAAAATACAGTTCTAAGACCATGCATAAAACACTATACTAATAACACATTTATAAAACACCATTAAAGAAACAAAAAGGTACTAAAAGTATAAACAACAATGTTCAGATCATTTTAGAATCAGAAGGTTGCTGAAACATATCTTCTTTTTAGTCCACATTACCATTTTTGAATACTGTTTATATCATACATACATTTTTTTATTTATTTATTTATTTTTTTTAGAATTATTTGTTTGTTAACACTACAACATCATGGTTTGACTGATGGGGATTGCTGTGTTTCGGTACATCAGAATTATTACATGTTGTACTCTCATTATTCCCTAAGATGACAGGGCAAACCACTGTGTCAACCAGAAATAAACGTTATATATAGTTATTATTCATGTCAAATCTGTCCTGTGCAATGGTTCTTTGCAAAACCTTGACAGCAAACAGAAAAGAGAATCCTATGTATCAGTCAACTACAATAATTGGCTCTTCTTAAGTCGCTGTGTGTGTTTTGTTAAAGTGTAATAGATTGACACCATGATAATGTCATCAAATGAACAGCAGATGAAGCCTTACCAGCAATTATTTGACTGACAATAACCTAAACAACAGCAAAAACTTGAGAAACATTAGAGGAAATGCATTATTTTCTGTGTCACAGACTTCCTATCTTATAAATCACCTGGAGACTTCTCAGGTTCTTTGATGATACCATTAAAGTGTGCACTAAAACAAGCCTTAGAAATCTTAGCATTTTCTTTGACAGGGAAATGTCTTTAGTGCAACACTGTAAACAGCTAACGAGAAATTGCTTCTTCCAGTTGAGGAATATTTCTAAGCTTAGGAGGATTTCTAAACATGATCTAGAGCTAATGATCCCTGCCTTTGTGACCTCATACCTAGATTACTGTAATAGTCTGATTTCCTGCCTGAACAAAAAAAAGCTGTCGCAACTGCAGCAAGTTCAGAATTCCGCTGTGAGGCTGTTGACTGACTCCAACCAAAGGGCTCACATTAGTCCGGTTCTAAAGGCGCTTCATTGGCTCCTAGACACCCTCCAAATTCATTTTAATATTCTGATGCTAACCTTCAGATCTCTGCATGGTCAGGCTCCCCCTATATCAGAGACCTGCTCTGTCCCTACACACCCCCTCAGAGGCTGAGATCGATGGATCTAAACTTACTGATGGTCCCTCGTACCCGGTTCAGAACTCAAGGGGACTGCTCATTCCAGTATGTTGCACCGAAGCTCTAGGATGAGCTTCTGCTTGCATTACGCACTTTAGACTCTGTCGATGCTTTTAAAAGTAATCTTAAAACCCACCTGTTCCTTCAAGCATTTTAATCTGCAGTAGACGAGGGGTTGTTTTATGACCATCATGTTATTTTTTAATCTATTCTTTTTTTATAACTGTACAGTATTCTTATCTGTACTTTTATTTGTATTTCATTGTATTTGTATTTTATGAACCCTTTGTGAAGCACTTTGTGACCTCCTTTGTCTGTGAAAGGTGCTATAGAAATAAACTTTACTTAAAGATGTCCACTTTGGGAACCAGTGATATCAGCTGTTTTAGACTCTATTACAGATACTTCTATTATCTACTTGTTGCAGTACTTCTGTTGGGTCTAATCTGCTAGAGCACTCTTTTTAATTCTCTCTGGATAATGTCTCGTACCAGAATGGGTTCTGAGGTGAACTCAGTGGTAGAGATGCCTGTTCGCACAGACAGAGGCTCCACTGCTGGGTTGCCCTGTGAACACCAGTGAAGCCAGGAAATCTCCTCACTGTAATTAATGACCCATCCCCTGGCTGTACTGTCTGTTACTGGCTGCCATGGTAACACATGGTTTGAGACGAGGAGATCGAAAAATCTGACCTGGAATGAGACGAACAGACTGAGGAAAGAAACAGAGGAATCTGTACCACAGAGGCATTACTGAATTAGTTTATCTTATCTTATCTTATCTTATCTTATCTTATCTTATCTTATCTTATCTTATCTTATCTTATCTTATCATCAGGCACAAGGAAACTGGAGTACCCTCTATTCAGTTTTTCTTTACACTAAGTTTACCTATTGATGGTTTTCATGTCTCTTTTCTGATATAATTAGTTATTGTATGAGTTTTGATTTTAAGTGCAATATTTTTTTCAGCAAATGTTTCAAGAACAATAAGCAGTCATATATTATAGTTTTACAATAAATCTTTCCACTGCTTTGTCTCAGTCAGTCGTGCTGTTACTGTCTTCTTTTTCCGATTCTGTTTGATCAAAAATTACTCTCAGACTTGATTTACACAAGGAAGACCCCACAGTCCTGCCCATACTGTTTGATTGGACTAGACAATACTATATCATACCCATATCATGAATGAGTAGTGCTGCACTTTTTTAAGGCAACCTTTATTTAACCAGGACAAAAAACTTGTTGAGATTAAAAATGTCTTTTTCAAGTATGTACATAAAACATAATAAAACTCAGTTCTGTCATTTCTGTCCTACGCTTGTGGCTTTAAAGTATAAACTGGTGGACAGATGCAGTCGTGATAACCACTGAGCTGCTGTGAGCCTGATTTAGCCCCCCCTGCGGAGGGTTGACAAGTGCAGAACTGGCAACCTCCCCCCCCGTGGATCTGTGAGAGTGCTACTGGTGGAGTCAGGAAGACAAGCTCCCTCTGACTGCTAGGGGCCAGAAGGAGGAAGTGCTGATTGATAAATCTGTTAGAAAAGGGACATCATGACCCGGTCAGAATGGATGAGCCAACATCAGTCACCACAGACACGTGAATACATTCAGCCTGAGGACTGAGAGCTGAATTCTCCAAACAAATAGTAGTGTTAGGGCTATTTTTCTGTGTTGTTCTGCAGATGATCAGACTACATTGATGTTTAGCATAATAATAACAACAGAGCAAGAATTTATTGCTTTAAAAAAAAACTGTCATAAAGTGTTTGAAGTGTGCTACTCTTTCAACATTTCTGTAACACTGTCTTTAGAGATACGGTGCATAACAAATGTATTAGACCACCTGTCATTAAAACAAGAAAACATAAATAACTTCATAGTTTATCAAAAACTTGTTTCAAATTAACAATTTTATTGTTATTCATTAAGAAATGACCAATTGGAATAACAAAACAGTCCTTGTAGGCAAATAATAACCAAAAATGTCAGTATTTAGTGTGTCCACCTGTGGTGCAGATAACAGTTTACATTCTTGCTGCCATTGTTTTTATGTAGTTTTATACAGGAATGCAAGATAATAACCGGAATTGTACAACTTCATTAAAAAAATGTCATTTGCTGCTGCATTTTCCTTTGCATTTTTGGAAAACTTTAAACTTGAAAATGTATGGATAGCAACAATAGTTCTATTTTAGCATTAAAGATTTGGTTTGATAAAAAATATCTTGCCTATACTGGTGGATTAACCATTATAGAAATATAAAAAGATATTCTGGTAAACAGAAATACTGCTAAATTAAGGCAGCAGTGGAACACACCTTATACTGGGTGGTGGTGGAAGAATACATTTGTTAAGCACCGAATATACAATATTTTCAGAGGTGTGGACTAATGTACGTACAAAACCACTCTACAACTTAAAATCAGTTGTCAATTAGTCATACAACAGTTCGTCATCTTTGGTGAGGAGTCGCAATTTTGTTAAAGTCTGTCAAATGGAACTCTTCCTACAGGCTGAACAAAACTTTAACATATACATATGTCTCAGAGGACTGTTTGTTAGTACATCACTTTTTAGCAAGATATTATGATCCATACAATTTTCTTTCTTAAACAACTGTTCTCCAAAATCATTGTGTTGCAAGGTGAACTACAACTGCATATAGAATCGCCTTCACAAGCACAATTACAATAACATCAAAGCTGTAGTTTTTGGTTTCCAGTCGGCAAGTATTCTGTAATTACCTTCAGAATATTGAAATTCAACTAGTTTGAGAGGAATTATACGTTTACCCTGTTCTCTGGATATTCATAATAGTGTTTCATCTTTCTAAAATGGTATGAACCAGCATCATAGCACAGTTTTACATTTATGACACTTTTCCACTGATAGCTTTTCAGCTTTACTTGATTTGTCTCATTTTTTGCATTTCAGTGGAGTTTAGTACCCCCTCAGCATGACTGGATGTTATAGTGAACCCAGCGTACAATATTGTGACGTCATCTTCAGGATGACTGCAGCTACGAGCCAGGCAGCAAAGGAGGAGAGCAAAACAGAAAACATTAAGTTATCAATTACCAAATGAAAAATGATATTAAGATTTTTCAGATTCTTAGTTTAAACTGAGCATCTGTGGTAACATCTACGTGAAAATATTTCTGAGGTTTTCAGACATTTCATGGTAACTTGGTTTGGTGTCCTATATCCCAACACAATGCAGGGTTCTCCCCAGACAATGGAACAACGGCGCTGCGCCAGGGTACTGCTAGCTCAGCGCCACTATACTCATTTTCAAATTTTTTCTATTTCCCCTTGATAATTTTGCTAATTTTTGTCAGCCCTGTGATGAACTGGCAACTTGTCCAGGGTGTACCCCACCTTCGCCCTTAAGTAGCTGGGATAGGCTCCA
>JAQQZY010000010.1:30117327-30149905 GCA_030068375.1 Ostorhinchus rueppellii | reverse complement strand
AAGTAACCATAAGATAAGACCTGAGCGACTACTCTTCATAATCTTTGCAAATAGCTGAAATCAGCGTGCTCGATTTTTGCACGGGTATACACTGTGGCATGGGTATAAGAGCTTTGACTTTCATCCATCGCGTTTGCCTTCGGGCCCGGGTCTGCCCACGGGCCCGCTCCAGGCCCCCCACTGGCCTGGGCTCGGGGGCTATTGCCCTCCCAGCCCCCCCCTCACGGTCCGCCCGTGCGTACGACCCACAATAACATCCATTTCATGACATGGTACCACAGTACATTGATTCTATGATACTTGATATAGGTTACAGCATCCAAATACATCTGTTAAACAAACAGACAAAAAAAACAGGAATTATGTATTCATAACTGCACTGTGGGATCAGTTTTCGACAATTTAACTAAAAGCTCATTCAGTCATTCATCCAACCTTTGTTTATTCTCATAAAATACTGATGTAAAGACCTCACGGTCAGCACAGCCAGAAAGTACAACAACAATAAATTCAGAGAACATTAAACTAACTAAGGAGATGATAGTGGGGAAATATAAGGATAAAAACAGAAGGTAATTCAATAGAACAATCAAACCATTAAGCGCAATCAAGGCAATTAAGAGATAATACCATTCACTGAAACAGATACAGTAAGAAATAAAATACATTGACATTACAAGTTGTCTTAAGGTTATTCGAACCAATTGCAAAAGAGTCTTAATTTAGTGGTTCTGTAAACTTATAACCTGACTTCAACATACACTGTCATTCAAGAGCTTCTGTCTGTGGTGAATTGTCAGGGGAATCTGTTTATTTGTCATCAGTCCTCTCATCATGTGTCACAAGAGGAAGCGATACATCATTCCAATATTGATATTTTGTCACTTAACAATGACCGTTGAACCAGTAAAGTTATGGCTCATATTATTGTGGTATCTGTCAAAATAATAGCCCTTTTCTGGTGTATAAACACAGCATATGAACACTTGGTTGTACTCTTTGTAAGTATATTACTAGTCAAGGTTTTCATTGGAAAACATATAGAAAACTGGATTTAGAGGATTTGTGCTTTTCAAGGTGTTACATTACAACTGAGTGACAATTTACAAGGTCTAATTAAAGCAGAGAAGGTGAAGGAAGAGCCTTTTAGTCCAGCTGAGCAGCTCTTATCAGTAAAGCATACACCTCATCTGTCCAGAGGCGGTGGTGGTGGGGGTTCAACTGTCACTGAGATTTATCTCTGACTCTGAGACGAGGGGAGGCTCACTGATTCTCTAAAAGGCCTCAGTGATATAATGTTGCAATTATTTTGACAGACACTGCAATTGCGATATAAGTCAGGATTTTGTTGGTCATTTCATTGTCCCTGGAAAATACAGCATCTCAAAAACAGAAGATCCTGCATACTCTGCTCTTCTCCACCGTCACCATATATTGATCACATAACATTTGGACCCCTCTGGACATCCACGAAGTCCTCTTGGTGCTGACTGGAAACCAAAGCAGTGTGTGTGTTTTTCTGTTTTTTATAGATTCCAATGCCAAGAGAGTTGGTTTAGATATAAAATAATGATGAGATTTTTGCTGTGCTCTGTATCAAACAGTCTTGTTCTCTTACAAGGGGGAATATAATTTGTAGGCTGGGGCATCGCTATAGCACCACAATGCTTCATTTATAACAGCATATTGTGACAAAATTTACCTTCATCACAAAACTGCAGCTTATTGTTCAATGATTTCAATGATATTATTTAAAGGGGTTTCACATGCTGGCAATTAGTCTACTATTCACTGCACAATGAATGGGCCAAAATTTGGACTAGAGAATTTTTTTCTTCCACAAATTAAACAAAGAGATGAGAAATGAGAAAACATTGAAGCGCTACATTATAAAAGAATCCCTCTGATAAGGAGGCGGGAAAAAGAAAGGAAAAAAAAAAAAAAAACACCTCACGTGATGTCGAGGTGCAAATCCAAAGAGTGCTTGTGTTTTTCTGGGACAAACCTCACGGGAACAACAACAAAAAAAAAATCTGCAATCATTTGGAGCAGTTGCTATCTCACCCTCTCTCCAACTCCTTCCACCATTTTTCTGTGTACAGCAAAGTCTGTGTCATGGTGTTTATTCTGGTGGGTAGTATAAGTGTCTGCAGCCAATGAAGATGCAGAAAAGAAAGAAAACCCTAATATAGAGTATGACAATACTAATATAATTTCTTGTCATTTTCTGCCAAAAAGTTCCCTGTGTGAAGTGGCAGCGACAAAAACTACAGGTTGCTTTTCCTGTGCTCGTACATCAAGACCAGACATGGATTTTCTGTCTCCATCCGGGTCCATGTGGCTTGGTCAGGTGCTGATAAATTGCCTCTGAAAACAACAGTGTTGCTAGCACTGATAGTTAAGGTCACACACTGCTTCAAAATATAGATTTTGGAGCTGCAGTAGGTATTTTTTTTTTGCTTTTAGTGACCTACTTGGAGAGCAGACAGGCATGTAAAAGGAATCGGCACAAGCTGGTTATCAAACCAGCTGCTCACATGACAGGAAAAAAGAAACAGTGTCATCCAGTTAGTGAGAGAAAGCCACATCTCCATACAGACTGGTCTGGGATTAGCCTACTTTTGCTTTGTTGCCAGACGGTAGGTTACCTGCTGTTGTCAAAATCGATTAGTCTAAGTAGCTCAACCCAAGCAGCACTGAGAATAGTCCCTGCTCATCTTAGTAACCTGTTAAAACATATTTCTTCACTGCTATCAAAGCAAACTCTCGATGCACTGAACAACATGTGTGGGATGGTGAAAGAAAAAGTAATGCACAAAAAGTCTGAAATCTGTCAAAGAAGTAGGGATGTGACAAAAAAAAAAAGCAGTTTATTTTGAGCCAAAAAACGTATCTTTTTTTAACAAGGCAAAACTGTAGGTTGAACAACAATCTTTTTTTTTTTGAAAGGTGCAAACACACAATAATCATCATCATCACAACGTGAACATAATATAAACACAACATGAGCAGCCAATCAGATGAAGCCCCAGCTACCCTCACATTAAAGCTTCAGTGTGTGATACTTTTCTGGCATCGCAGTGAAAATTCTACAATAACCTTTCATGACATTGAAACTGGAGCCGTCTGACAAGAAATGAGACTCCTGCACTTCCTCTGGACTGTGTTTACAGGCTGGTGAAAATCTAGACGATGACATGAGATTTTCAAAGGGTGTTTTTGGAGATGTGTGTGTAGGCGGGTAGAGTATGTGTCTGAGAGGTGTAATTACCGATCACTGTTAAAATGTGACTCGATGGCGTGTTACAGCAGCAACAGGGCAGCTCCCGAAACAGTGATATTTGGGTTTCACTCGTCAGGCATTAAACAACTTAATTTAATTTCTCCCCCCTGCAGCGTTTATTGGCGAGGTTTTGCTACCAACCATGAGGAGAGTTTATTTACCATAAGTTATATATCCTTTTTAGTATTCAGCAATGTGCAAAGATTTTCCTCATATTTCCTTGTGCAGAGGCATCAAAAGGTGAAGAAATATGCTAGCACAACAGTTCGTGACTCAAAACACAAACAACTTTAATCCGCGTAACAGTCAGAATGAATGCAGCTGCACAGGCAGAACGGGATCGTGGGAACAGATAGTGTGAACAGAAAGTGAGTCCAACACTTAATCACTTCTTTAATGGTTTCAGAGCAGAGGTCTTTTCCAGTTAAACATAATCCTAAATTGATTGTATCTCTACATATAATATTAACCCATAAAGACCCACTGCTTCTTTTGTGGCAGTTCCAAAATATATATTTTTTTTCTATATTTAACTTTTTTAAAGTGATTCATCATCATTTATTGCAATATTATCCTCTGTATTTTGCTCTTTTTTTGGTGAAAATCAGATATTTTCCTATATTTAATTTAATGATCTTGTAGATGTTCATAAAAGCTCTGATTAAAGCTGAAAGTTATTATATTAGAAACAGAGAAAATGAAAGAAAGAAAGCCTTTTGGTAAAGATATAAATAACTGAACATAAACCAAGTGTCACCATCCACTGTCATTTATCAAACTCCATGGGTTTTACTGGTGAATCAATGTTGTAGAAGATGACAGTGTTTTCACGTTCACTATAAAGCCTCTAAACATCTAAATAGGTCATATTTGATAACCATGAAAAGATGACAAACTGCATTATAGCTGAATTATTTCAACATGTTGACAGGTTTAGTGGTTCAGAAGTTATTAAACATTTTAGATCAGTAGATGCTTTTGGTCGCCAGTGGCTGTTTGGGTCTTTATAGGTTAATGCATTAAACAGTATCTATTGGCAGAACTATAGACCTGCAAAGACAGGAGCCAAAACAAGACAGACCTAACCCAGGATTCAGAGTTGACTGACCCTCCCATCAAACATTGGTAACAACCTGTTTTAATTCGTCAGAGTACGACAAACAAGCTTTGCCAACAAAAAGCTGTTGAACTTCTTTCTAGACAGACTTTTACAGGCGCTAACATGGATCGGACACGCCTGTGCTTTAAGCAGGATGAGTGTAGAAACCTGAGTATCAGTAGAGTCAAAAACAATGGTATAAATGAAGGTAACACTTTTCACTGCCTCTCTTTCAGTCGCTGCAGAGACAAACAGTGACCATCTTCACTAAGGCTTTAAAATGATGTGCATGTCGAGGCAGCTCTGATCATCTTTGCATCATTGCACAAAGCAATTGTTTGGAAATGCAGCTCTGTTAGTGATTGATGAAATGAAGCCACTGCAGTGACCCCACTGATCAGGCTGCTGATAGCCATTGATTTCAAATGGCTTCACATTACCTTAGATTTCCCTTTGTTTTCTAACGTGAGGCAGTCAAAGACCACACGGTGTTTACAGAGATTAAAACACAGCCCTGTGTGCACGAGGGGCTGGCCACGACCTGAGACCATGTGACGACAACCAGAAACAGCGTCCTCTTACCTCTTTGGTCCTCTCCAGCTCATTGTGCAACGCCTGTTTGGAGATCTCCACCTCAATGATCTTTTGTCTCAGCAGCTCATTCTCATCCTCGGCTCGACTGCGTTTGT
This sequence comes from Ostorhinchus rueppellii, assembly GCA_030068375.1. Lineage (NCBI taxonomy): Eukaryota > Metazoa > Chordata > Actinopteri > Kurtiformes > Apogonidae > Ostorhinchus > Ostorhinchus rueppellii. Next base: position 30,144,834 of record JAQQZY010000010.1, on the reverse strand, counting down.
CCTCCACACTCTCCAGCTCGTTGTGCAAACGTACCGACACATCTTTGGCCACCTGAGGTCACAGAAACAGTTACATTCAACACATAAAGCACATGAAGAGAATCCACGAGACTCCATATATATTTTATTTAATGTTCCTTTGACCCTTAGGGGTATCTAAAATAAATGTCATACCTGCTATAGGCCCTTCATAGAACCTGATGCCCCATGTGTTGCCCAACAAAATGTGCAGAACATTCTCAACTATGAGCAAAAATAGAGACTTATCTGTTCTGAAACACGGTGATGAAAATGTTGAGCCCTGAAGCTGGGAAATTTGGATTTCCAATTTGTGAAAACCAACCTTTACTATATATAAATGGAAATTTGGAGGAACCAGATTGATTCAGCAATTTGTAGTGCAACAAATGAAAAATAGTCGAATAAACAATAAACAATACCTAATATAAAGGTATTTTGAATGGAATTGTTTTTTACTTTTACTTTTTTTACAGGTTTTCTTTGTTCTTTTAAGCACAGAAAGGGCTCACCAATAGAGCCCAAATGCAGCATAAGAGAAGGTTTGGCATGCTGCTTTCAGGGACCAACTAAAGGCTCTGTAAATCTCAAAGCTCACAATAGATAAAACAAACATTTCCTATGCAACACCATGATGTGAATTTATCTATGAACTATTTTAATGCATTTTTCAGCAGATATATTAATAGAAATGTGTGGCGCCCCAATGATGCTACGTATGTGTCCAGTGTTTAAACAGCAGACATCGACAAGTGTTTATCAGAGAGTTGATCCAGAATATGTAATGAAGACAGAGGAGGCTATTTTCTGACTTACAAGTATATATGTATTTTATATTTTTGATGGGACATTTACCAGCTTATGTCACTCAGATCTTTGATAACTACATTTGAGAGGTTTAGGGTCAAAAAACATCTGTGTTCATATTCATCATCTACATCAGCTGATCAATCTGTACTTTTTACATCACAGTATCAATATTAGCCTTGGTTGTGAAATGCGTTATTAATTATTAGCCAGACTCTATGAAAGCCAGAAGAAATTTGGCTTGAAATGGTACAAATACATAAATAACATACAATTTCTTTATTTTAGTTCAAGATAATAAAGTTATATGAAAAAAGTGTGTTTCATGTCAAATTGCGTTTTTAAGATGAAGATTAAGGCTCAATATGTTAAAAAAACAAAACAAAACATAATGCGACAGTGATGACTAGTTTTTGTATTTTCATTAAACAGTATGAAAATTATCTGATTTTAGCTGAGGCCTTTTCTAGAATATTATGTTTTCTCTCATCTGAAGAAAATAGATTTTAGGACATGGCATCGCTGTAGTGACAATGCTTTATTTATGTTTATGCTTTCATAATATACTGTATAGATATATATTAGTATAATACTGAGATGCATTGCACCTCTACCTAAAATAGCAGTTGCTGTGATTTGGATAGTATATATATAAAATCAATGTTGACAGCGTGTCTCAGACCTTCAGGTCCTGCTCCAGACTTCGGAGCAGCTCTCCGTCCACGTGACCAGTCTGAGCCACTCGTAGGCTCTTCTGCTCGGCCTTTCGCAGGCGGTATTGAAGGATGCGGCAGTTCTTGTTGGAGCGGTCCAGTTCCCTGCGCAGCTCCTGCAGCTGGTAAACCTCCTCCTCCAGGTAGCTGTCTCGGACCTCCTCCATCTCGGCTCGCAGTTCGTCCACTTCATCCTGACAGACACATGGGATCACAAAGCATTTTATTTAGATATTATTCTACTTCATTACCACAACACAACTCATGTCCAACATGAATAAGCACTGTTAAGTGATAGCCAATATAATTTTACACCAATAATATATGGTTTTCTGAAACTAAGCCTCATTAATATCTTCTTTCTACTGGAAAACTCATAATTGGTTTGAATAGATGTAGAAAAAAAACCCTTAAAACACATAAGTGCAGAGTGGAATTCATGCTGATGTTATCTTCTTCTAAGTAGGTTCTTCTGTGTCTAAAGGTCAACTGCCATTAACAGAGTTTTAGTTTTAGGGAATAAGAAAAGAGCTGCTACTTATCAGCTTAGAAGCAGCATTAAAGTCCAGAGAGAGTCTCAGTGAGCGTTAAATGTCATGGGCATTATTTCACTAAATTTCACTAACTTTTATGTACAAGTGGAACATTTGGCTTTAGACGAAAGGTCATGGAACCACCAACACATTAGACATGTTGGGATTTTGTAGAAATACATCCTTTATTTTGTAAAATAGTTCTTGAAAAAGATCAGGGAATGCTGACCTGGCAGAGTCAGCGGCAAAAGCTTCAGAAAGTCAAAAAACAATTAAACTACATTTTTTCTTTCTATATCGTACTAAGATTTAAATAAAGATGCTGAAATGCTCTCCATTATTATAAGTTTTCAAATCAGTCCAAACCACCAATTTTCTCAGTAAGTGTCAGATCATTGTTTCTTTCCATTTAAAAAGCTTTTCCTCCAAAGTAAACACTGAAGACAAACAGATAATTGTGGTTATTCTTTGTGGTCGGAGTATGAGAAACACTTACGAAACAGCAGAACATTTCACAAATCTACAGCGTTTGTTCCACATCAAAATAAAAGTTCAGAACAAAACAAAACATAAAAATATTTTATAAGTGTTTTAAGCTGAAAGTACAAACAAAACAAGCTGCCAATATAAAATCATATTCAGCTATATCACAAAATCATCATTATTGATTTACCATGCAGCCCTACTTTACAGTTTGCTTGATCAGTGATATAAAGCAGGTTTTTTACAGTATATTCAATAATAAATATAAAGGGTAGGTGGAGTAGTAGATATGATATACCTTTGTAGAGCATGCTAATGCCTTCATATGACTACATTAGGCCCAGTAATGCACACCCTTTTAGTCCTGATGATGTAACATCACTAGTTGGCTCTAAGCATCTTATCTCTTGGATTGCATTCATATTCCACTGCACTGAAAAACCGAGTTAAAAAAACACACATAAGAGATTACTTTATCTGTAGTTTGTTTGGTAAACCTCCGTGGAAGTTTATCTTAAGAAATCATTTTGTTTAGTGGATTTCCCCTGGGATGGACATGGCACGGCCTCGACCGCTGCCTGATGAAGAGACTATTGGATGCAATGGATGAACGGGTGGGTGTTAATTAATGAAAACTGAAATCTATGCTCATTTGGAAAAAGCATGGAGCCCATTGTTATGTGAGGAGGACCCTGGAGGAAGGAGCTAATGACCTCTCACAGGGTCGGACCAATCGATGGTCAGGTTAAAAGCAGTCGCACAGTGTGCACAACAGCATCCTGGGAAGAGATATATTTAGAGAATATCAGCGCTGTGTTGGATCGTGTCTACACAGAGTACACCCTTTAGTCTCTAATGGGTTTCAGTACAGGGGTCTATGCTAATTACCACATGAATATTTTAGCTCCTTAATCTCCGCTGCATGGACGTCTGGACTTTTCAGAATCAGGACTCCTGTTACTCCAGACTAAACTGATTATTTGGGCTAAAGGAAAAAAAATTCAACTTACAGGGTTTTTCTGACCTGAGTTAAAGAAATAGAAAGTCTGCTGAGAATTTTCTACTACTATGCACAGATAAAAAGGGCTGTATTAGCCTGAAGAACAGGAAATAGTTAGATCATCCATCATTTGGAGAACTGGAATTATGTGCAGACAATGAGTTCATCTGTTTCACCTTCCTTAGAGCTAATTTGTAAAGATCCCAATAATGTATGGATGTAAAAATAATGCAAAGATGCATAATGTTTGACTATCAAAAGTTGAATGTTTCTTGGGGTTCAGGTACTGTGATGTTTTTATCAGATCATTTTCACCAAACACTAATTACAATAAAGTTGATAGAGAAGAGGAATTGTTTAGACTTAGCAATAAAAAAAATTATATTTCCTGCAAAAATGTTATGACATATGTCTATTGTGATGTACAATGTTTTCTGTTCATTTTCTTCATATTTGCTGGTAAAACATTTGTTAAATGCTTCACTATTTTGAATTTTTATTGAATTTTACTTATTTGGTATGTTGTGATCCTAGAGATTTTGCTTTATGTCATTTTCATCTTAATGAAAATTAACTCAGAATATAACTGTTTTCTTAAAAATCTAAATTAAAAAAGAGCCAAATAAAGTCATAGGTACCTCTCGGTACAGTATGTCTTTTACATACTTTTTGGCTTGTTGCCTCTTTTTCTTCATTGTCTTTTGTATCTTGTTTTTATGTCTATGAATTCTTTGTAATTTTTACATTTTTCAAATGTTGTTACTTCTTTTACTTAATTTGACATAGAAGCAGAAAGAAAATAATTAATTTTTAGAAAGCTTTTTTCGATATCTTTTTTTGTCACTTTGGGTTTTTTTTATTTTTATTGCAAATTTTCCTTTCATTTTCATCTTGTTACACTTATTTTACTCATTTTCATCATGTTTTTCATGCGTTGTTTTCATCTTGCTGCTTCTTTTATTTTAGTTTTATTTTCTTATATCTTACATCTTTCATTTCTTATATCTTTTGGCATGTTTTTTTCTTGTTGCAAACGTTTTGTCCTTTTTGATTTTGTCTTGAAAGTCCATTACCTCTTTTCATCTTGATATGTCTTTAACAGTAATCTTTTGTCGTTTTTGAACTTTTTGTGACATTTGCCTTGCTGCAGTTGACTTCACATTCATCCTTTTTCCTATTTTGCAGAATGTTCATCTTGTTACATCTTTTACTTTGCTTTTGTTGTGTTATGTCTTCTATAACTAGTTTAAATGTGAAAACTCCTTCATGTTCCACTTGATGCAATCAAGAAAAACTGAAAAGTTTAAACTGTAATAAAACAGATCATATAGAAGGAACGAAATAACAGAAAACAAAACAAACAAACAAACAAAAAATGTGATCAGCATGTTTTTTTTCATGAGCAGCAGGGTCCAGCACTACAGGGGGACTCCCAGTAGGTGGATGGGTGGATGAAGAGTTCACCTCAGAGACCCAGCTGGCAGACTGACAACCCAGCAGGCGGGTGTTTGAACCCCGCACACATGGGACATCTGACTGTTTTCAAGTCCTGTGGGATAAAGCCATTACAGCGAGAGCCAGTAAAGCTGATTAACTCTCTTGTGTTTGTGCCGAACCAAAGACACAGACATGCGTGATCAAGTTTGAAATAATAGAGGGAAAAAAATGCAAATAAACCTGTCTCCCATCTGGGGAAAAAACTGCAAGGGTGTTTGCCGCATTATCTGTTTGCCTCCCCTCCCCAACTTATGGGGATAGCCTGCTTAAAGAGGGGGGAGGGGTCCCTTTTTGCAATACAAATATTACAACTATGACATGTTGCAAACAAACACTGATGCTAGAAAAATTCATCCTCATCATTATAAACATCCCACTTTTGTTCTGACTGATGCAAATGTAATGTAATGTAACTAAAATGTGTTTGTATGGTAACTTCTCTACTTAATCTAAAATCAGTAAAAAGAATTTTTAAAAAATTAAATGATATGTAACATGAGTGTCATTGTACCCTCCTCTGTATCTGAGTACAGTCTGTCCATTATGGAGGAGAGGATGTAACTCAGTGTCCCAGATGCAACATAGTGGGGACAATATGTTGACTTTTTCTGTCACAGACAGACATGATTTGACAGCCGCGATTTTTTAATGAAAGCGTAAGAGACCCACCGAAGGGTCTGTCTGGCATCCATAAAACCCCCATCAATAAAGGTCAAATCCGAGGGGAAGCCTGTGAAGGTTATAAAGACGACATGATGGATGGAGAGTTGACGGACAGACACTTCATGAACAGCTGATAAACGCGTTTACATTGGATCATGAAGGGACGGTGTAGAAGGGGATTTGGTTTGTGAATAAAAGTGAAGGTTCAGCTGAACAGGACGATCCCATGTCTCTGGTCCTTCACTCCAAAAATGTGATTAGTTTGACAAACTTAATAAAGAGTAGTGCGCAGTGTGACTGCTCTCATACCTTGAGGTAGTCGTTTTCAGATCGCAGATCCTCTATCTCCCGCAGAAGGTCCTCCTCCGGTGCATCCTTGGACCCTGGCAGTTTGACTTGTGCGCTTGTTGAGGGTCTCTCCTGCCGGTGTTTCTCTCCGTGCGCCCCCGGAGCGGACTGAGCCTGAGACATGCTTCCTTTGGCGGAGGAAGCGTCGCTTGTGCGCGGCGGAGCGGCGGCGGCTCCGGTCACTTCTGCCCGCGGAGGATTATCGGCTCCCAGCTGATCCCGGTCACTGGAGCCGGTTCCGGACTCGGCGTCACTACTGGCGGCAGCTGCCAGCCTCTGCTCGTCCGACAGCGGCTCGGACGGACAGTCAGACAGGTCCGAGCTGCTGTCGGTCTGGCTGACCCGGCCCAGAGGCGCACCGGTCGGTACCCGGATCGGAGATCCATGACTGAGAGGGCCCGGGGGTCCAGAGGCTACTTTTGCCTTCTTGCCTTTGGCAAGAACCGGACTGCTGGTGCTGGTGCAGTCCGGTTTGGTGCCGGCGGCTTTGGGCTCGGCCGCCGCATGCTGGGGCACCTTTGGGCTCTTTTTGGCGACAGTAGACTTGGGGATAGTTTTGGGGGCTGGCTTTTCTTTGGCCCCGGCTGTGTTGCGTCTGGAGCTGCGGTTCGGATGGGCCAGGGGCACTGCGGGGGTCTGCTGCTGCTTGGTAAGTTTGGGGGATTTGGGTACTATAGGTTTGGAGGAGCGGGAGTGCACATCCTTGAGGAAGGGTCTGGCCGGTGAAGGCGCTCGGTTCAGCCTCTTCTTCTCCAACTGGTGGTTCTGCGGTTTGGTGTCGCTGCCAGAGCCATTGGAGCTCTCCATTATACACCGACACCGGCAGCAGGAGGGCGATGAAGGAAACGATCAATCCACGGCACAGCGGAAAACCTCTGACATGCGACACCAGAAAAACAGTCTACCTTCTTCTTTGTGGGTCTGGGGATGCGCATCCTGCGCAGTGCTGGATGTTTTACTCCATCCTGTGTGCATTCACCAGGTTGTCATTGTAGTCCCCTCTGTCCGTAGCCCCCCTTGGACGAAACGCTGCAATAAAAAAAGGATTACCAGGACGGACGGGCTGACGGACAGGTTGCATCTGCAGACTGGAAGGCTCAAGTTTGAAGGAGTCACCTCAGCCGTGTTCCTCCTCCGCAGAGCGCCTCTCCATCCCTCTATCACAGGGGGATCTGTGTGCATCTGGTCCAGCTGCTTATCGTACGAGACCCCCTTCTCCCACTCCTTCCTATCTGACATGTAAGATCTGCAATCGCTGCGGTGCGAGGCTCGACGCCCGTGATTTTCTGCGGGGCGCATGCGCTTCTGCCTCACAAGCACCCAAGCACACCCCTTGTTTTCTCTGGGACCAGGCGGGATCGGGTCTGACACGCTTTGGTGCGCATGCCCTAATGACATACACATACATATACAGATACTATTGGCTATTGAGCAGTCTCACGCACGGTGCAGTGGTGCGTTTTAAGGAGCCAGAGCTGAGATTGTCACACTGTAGAGTTCATCTAATCTCAGCTCCGAAACAGACACATCATTTATATTAAAATTCATTTTCTTTGAATCTCTTCGGCCCCTGGGAGCCCACAGATGCTTTTACAAACACACAATCACAAAAACTAGCCATCATTTGGTAATAAATATAGATATCTTTAATTGCATTTCATTAGTCAAAGAATGCCACGAGTTATAAATACCACAAATCTGCTTTAAACATGCCAAAACCTTTGAGACTTCTAACAGGTTTAATACAAAGTACAGTCTTCCATCTTAAAGGATACACAGTTCAGATAAAAGCATCTCAAAATGTATATGTAAAATATTGAGAAGTATAAGGCTTGTTTATTAGATGACCAAGTTAGTGCCAAATGTGAAAAGTCAAGGAGGGGTACAAATGAAACATTTCATGCCAAATTCAACACAGCATTAAAAAAAAAAATGTTTTAATGCAGCTCACTGCTTCAAAGACACAAGAAGCCGTAGGTGAAGGTCTTCTGTTATGTCAGTTACCGTTTATTGACAGAGTTCTCACGTGTTTATGTCATGACTTGTCAAACTATTTAAATACATCTTGTTCCTTTTGGGATCCACCAAAGCCTGACTTCAAGGTAAAACGTCAATAAAAATACAAAATAAACTAATAACATGTCAGTTTGAGTCATTTTTAACCAGGTGCTTTCAACAGTCTCATCTTTATTCACCCTCAGATTGGGGGGATTCATTTCTGAGTCCACAAAGCTACATTGCTAATATTGCATTAATTCCACAACACAGAAAGACGCATTACTTTTATTAATTTTATGAACACAGGAGGGCTTCATATGCGTAGCTATGAAAATGTGCAGGCGATGGAATATCCCCAAACTGGTCCATAAACTGAGAAAAACTTAGCAATTCAAACCACCTAACCTCCTCTACACAGAATGTCCTTTATAAGCATAACATTTATAGTTTTTTATGAAGCTCAAGGCAAATCAACTCTGCAGTAAAAGCCTGACAAAATGAGCATGTATGAGTTGAGTGGAACTTCCTGAGACGTTCGAATACGAAACAAACCTTTCTTTCAGGGGGACTCGTTGCTTAATTAATCATTAATCAGAATCTAGAGGGATAAAATATGAGAATAAAAGCAACACTTGGCAGTATTAGTAACAAAAGCAAAGCAAAGGCTAAAACCACATGTGCTTATCAGCTTCTAAGTGTCCAGTCCCTCTGAGAAGCCATTATCACACCTGGACAATGCCCTCGTGACCCCCTAAAAGACTACACTACCATCTCTCCCTGCATCTGGATGTCGAAGATATCAGAGCAGGTGCAAAAATAAGGCGACACTTATCTTTTATTAGTGCTTAGCTACACGTCATGTACTTTCTTCTGCTGCCTCCCTCAACAGTTCGGCCTGTCAGCTAGTTAAGATGGATTGTAGTGCAAAACATTACAGTTTATACAAATGGGAAATGAGCTGTTCCAGCCATTTAATACTTTAAGGCAAAGGAAAACACACTGATATGATACCAACCCACAACCTCCTACTGCACCACGTCCAGTCATTACAGCAAAACGCCTCTTTCTCGTACGGCCAAAATTACATCATCTCAGGAAAAAGATGAATTATGTGCTTTTGTTTACATCAAGTCAACCTTTCACTTTATAATAATACTAATGAAGAATATAAAACTACTGTACTAAGACCCAGAATTTCAACTAAGCTAGAGATGTGAGATATTGTTACCCTTTAGTTGTGAGCTAGAAAGGCTAAGACAGATTTAGTTTACAGTATGTGTGACTACAGGAGGATACGGAGCTGTACCGCCCTCAGAAATTCCCTCTTCCTTGAAGATGTGCAACACCTATCTGAGAGCTCTCTACCTCGAAGGCACCTGCGGGGCACAGCTAGCCTAACGGTCTGAAGAATGAGGTAGTCTGGGTCAAGTGTGGACAGAAGTAAGGGTGACTCACCAGGTCTAAGTGTTAGTGTTGTATATGTCTTAGAGTACAATTACAAAACAGGTCAACAAACTGGGGAAGATAATACTGTAAGTTTTCAGAGTCCATGCAACTAACAACAGCAGCAAACTGTTCCAAAATGCTGCCATGTGCTGCCCCCTGGTGGCCACATTGGGACTCTGCATGTGTGTGCTGTGTATGAGTGTGTGCAGGATGGTTGTCGTGGTGCTGGTGGGGGGGGGGGTGCGCCGACTCTCAGCAACAGCGCATGCGAGGAGGGGGCAACTCCGGAGGCACTTCCGGTTCAGGCTGCAGAGACAGGACGCTGTTGGAAAGCTCCTTGTTGGGAACTTCCAGAGGCATCTGTCGTACGAGCGGACAACAGAGAAAAGTCAGAAAGAACATATTATAAAAAGAACAGAGGCTGATAATCACAACCAGTCCATCTGAGTGCCAAATAAGACTTAATTCAGGCAAGCCAGAGAAGGCTTTTAACTGTTTACATAAAATAGAACAAGAAAGCTGTAAATTAAAAAAAAAAAAAAACAAAAAACAATTGGATTAAAGCAGAAAAAGTGCAACATGTGAAGAAAAAAAAACAGCAATAAGCCACTTTAGCCTGAGGTTTTAGACTAGAAAACCCAATAACCCCTTTCAATCAGTAAAAATTCCACAACTGTAAGACCACAGTGAACAACCATGGGTTTCAGATTAATAAAGTTTTGGGAAAATTTACTTCTGCTTAATGGGAAGGTTGTGAAATATCAAGTGATAAAGCTGCAGATTGCAACTAGATGAATAACCCCTTCCCTCTTCTACAGTGGCCCCAAAAATGCAAAAAGCTATCTCCTTCTTAGGTGACAGCACATTAACTCTGCACTGTAGGTGACAGTAATGCATCTTACAACTGGATGTTATTCACCATAAAATGAAAAAAGGACAAGCAGAAGTTCATTGTGAGCTGCTGCAGAAACATGGTAGACTCCATGAACAGCTCCATCTGTAAATACCAACAGCTCACTGGAAAGTTACAAAAACCTGATTGTTATACTTGTGTGAATACATACTAATGGATATTATATTACACTCAGTTTCTAGAGTTATGTGACATTCCATCAAATCTTACACACTGGACCTTCAATCCCAGTTGTAAATTCCACAGTGTATAACAGCCTTATAACAGTGAGTCAGTGAACCCTGATCTTACTGAACGTGGTGTCAGGCTCAAGACCAAGCCAACCAAATTTGATCCAATGAAAATGAAGCACAAAAATGTTCCACTCATTTCAGTCCTCACAGTCAGTAGGTGCCTCTTCATTCGAGTCATTTTAGAGGTTTGGAGAACAGAGTGTGCCAAAACCTTGTGATTTCCATTACTAATGTCTCTGAACAGAATAGATTAAGCTATCACAAGATTTGAAGTTTACGTGGGTAGCTCGTCCAATACAATCAGCAGATGGTGCCAAAGTCCATGTGTTTCTCATTAGGGTTTTCACCATCAACTCACAGAGGAGGTCTTCTGTGAGAAGTGGTTGAATGACAAAATTTTTATTCTGGATTGAAGATGACAAATAAAGGTAAGACTTAGATTCAAGCAAAATAAGCACCTGTTTATGATGACAAAGCAGAGTCAAAATCAACATCAAAACTGTCTGTGATTCCAGATGACACCAAAAATGTTGTGGTATGAGCGGAAAGAAATTTACAGTCATGTGTCAAATGTGACTGAATGTTGCTACTCAGTCACACTTGATAATAAACATAATTTGTTTACATATTGTGAAACAAAGTTTCCAAAATGGTGGCTTTGGGCTGCATTTCATAAATAGATGAGGCCTGACTTTCAGACTGGGATGACTGGAGTGGAAGTGGTTTTAAAGATAAAACATTGCTCCTTGTGCCTTGTTTTTTTTGCACCGTCTATGCATATTACAGATACAAGTGAAAAAGTAGGCAGAGCTAACTAATACCCCCTCCTGGTCACACAACACTTTGCCCCTTTTGCTCACTGATACCCTCCTACCCAGGGATTCATTTTGAGTCTTAACTTTTAATCTTTTTATAAACTTTTCAAAAATTTGTTAAAAAAAAAAAAAAAAAAAAAACTGAGAGGAGGGTACATGTAAAGAACATGTGTCCAATTTGAAAAGCAGTGGGTTAATAGTGTCCAAGAAATCAGTTGGACAAAAACCTCGGACGGACGGAAAGACAGACGGATGAAATTCCTGGTATGTCTATTATATGTTTTTCTATACAGGTGTGTCTTTATTACATCCCCGCCCCCTGGGGTGTCCTCTGGGGCAGGGATAAAATAAAAATGGCATTACTCAGCTCTATGAAGAAGCTTGTTCTTTCAGTTGGATCGCCAGTAAATACAATAAACACAGACTTTACAGATAAAGGCATGGGGAATACACTGACCTTGCTGAGGATGTCATCCACAAGCTTCAGGAAGATTTCATCTACATTGAAGTTATCCTTGGCACTAGATTCACAAAAGCGCATACCACTTATTCGAGAGGCAAACTGTAACATAAAGAAGTTGAATTGGGTGTTATCATTCCATAAGAGCAAGAGATAAACTGGATGACATATGGATGACACCAAGTGTATTAACCACTTGAAATTTTTGTGGATGTCATCGATCTAGAATTATGTTGGGATAAGCTGTTTGCTGCACAAATCTGCAGTTTATAGGGAAAGAATCAGCAATTTTACAATTTATTTGGAGCTCAGCTGTTTCTGAAGCAGACACATAAATTACTGGTATTAACTTTTCTGTAATAAATTAAGAATTATTTAGACTTGAACTTCATACAGGTTCAGTTAACACTGCATCTTTGAGATTTAGATGAAAGTAAATGAATATGATCTAAGACTGAAGTTCATTCATTTCAGTCCCACTCACCCTCTCTCCTTGCTGTCTGGAGATGATGCGGTCACTCTCACAGTCCAGCTTGTTCCCGACCAGGAGGAGCTCTGCTTCCTCTGAGGCATACTGATACACCACAGAAAACAAAGAGGCAGCTCGTCAGAAAAAAGTAACAGTCCTGTTTCATTAAAAAAAAAAAAAAAAAGGGGGTTACGCTAATGAAATCTGCACTGACAGCTGTGGGTCCTTAGAGCAGTTCCCATTTAGCCACAGTGACAGTAAGGTTATAAATATGACAAATACAGTTATATATTTAACGGCCTTGACAGAACTAAAGCACTGTGACATTCATGATTACCTTGTCTATCATTTTCATCCATTTAGGAAGGTCGTCAAAGGTCTCCTGTTTGGTGATATCGTACACTAGTACTATTCCCTTGGCTCCTCTGTAGTACGCAGATGTGATGCTGTTGAACCTCTCCTGGCCAGCAGTGTCCCTGGAAGATGTGAATTAAATCCATTATGACTGAAGTCAGTGCAGGGTCACCAGCACTTCTGAATACAAAACATCTGATTTTATGCACAGTGGTTTTACTTCATTAAAAACAGCTATGACTACAACCGTCAAAATGAAAAACTCGAGCTGAGGACACACTTAATGATGAGTTGGGTTGAGTGATTTTGACAATGATGGTCCAGTCTACAACATTTTGGTGAATGTTGGCAAGACAGTGAATAGGTACAACACTTAAGTCCTGCCACAGCCTAATGGACAAAAAGAAGCTGGGCTATAGTCACTGAGGTACTGACTGTATCAGTTACATAAAGAATGATACCACCTTTTTGATGTAGCATCACTCCTGAATGCTTTTATATTTGTACCATATCCAGATTGAAATATGTGAAAACTAGAACTACACTATGGGTTTCCCCGACAATTAAAACATAAGCATTTTGGGGAAGCACCCAAGTCAAAGCTAATTAGATTTTTACAGCTCTAATAGGAGGTCTAGTTGGTTTGGATGCTGATTTTTTATCATACGAGGTAGATTAATATTTTTATAAAGTTTCCTGATTACCTCTAGTGGGTTTACAGATGGGACGATAAACTTCCTGAATGGCTCCAGACAGTGTTATGAAGTGGAAAAAATACTTTATTTATTGAGCAAGTTTCCTGATTAGTGATGTCATTTGGTTTATCAAAACAAAAATGGATGACGGACTATGTAGCTACTGAATGTCCAGCCGTTACTAAGCAGTTGCTATGTTGTCTTGTAGTTCACAGACTCAGAATTATGTCCTCTCTGAGCATCAAGAACTAAAATTTGCTCTAATCCCTGGAAACCATTTAGGTCTCTTACACTCCTTCTTAGAATGTTTCAGATAGTCATCAAGTGTGTGGCCATCTTAAGATCACCAGACAAACAGAAAAATCAATTGAGTGAAAGCTTTAGAAATTAAATTACTCATCAATATTAAGTCTGTGCACCAAAAATGTAAAACATTGAATTCTTCTTAATGTGAGAGAAACCCCAACAATTTGTCTTAAGCTAAAACAGAACCTATTAAAAATAAATTAAATGCACTGTCATTGTAAATTTGTAGAGGTGCAGAGATATTTGAAATATATGTTGATTCTTTTCTTTTTGTGATTCAGGTGTTGATCAGAGTCTGGGTTAGTGGTGTAACATGAACCACACTACTATACCTTCAGCCAGTTAGTGTCTCCCATTCCCCCTGAGTGACAGTCAGGCTTATGAGCGGAGGCAGACAGAGACAACATCACAATGGTGAAAGTTAGGTGAAGCTTGATGTGAGCAATTTAACATGAGCGTCAGGACACAGAGGGGAGAGAACAACCGGCCTGAACAACAGCTGGATCAGGCAGACAAGAGGGACACCAAACAGGACATAGTAAAGGGTGGACACAGTTTGGTGGTGGGAGGGAAGTTGGGATATCAGTGAACAGGACACATGTTAGTGAAACAAGCAATGAAGCACTCATACAATACCCCAGCATAGATATATCCATTTGAAGCTTTCATACAGTCTAACTCAGATTGAACAACATGCCAGGATTGCATTAAATCTGCTTTACAGAGCTTAAACAACTGGGTTGGTCTGTAGATAATTTCAAAATATAATTAGTGCTTGGTTAGAGTCACAAGACCACAATCAAACCTCTGCAGCTGCATCATATCAGACCTTGGTGATCACATATACTTTTACTTTCAGAAACATTGACACTGCTACCCTGTTCAGCTGGATTCACAAACATTTCACACAAGCACTTCAAATGTATTAAGCATTATAAGTGTCCAAACACTCAGTGCCTCCTATTGCTTTTATAACAGCCGATGGAAACTTAGGGTGTATGTATAGTCAGGCCATACACTTTAGTGGTGGAAGAACATATTTGTACTTAAATAGGGAGTATAATGCTGGACAATAAGGACTGAACATTGCATCTCAGTATTTTGCACCCATATACTTTCTTTGAAGCTGGCAAAAGGTTCAGTTGTTAGTCACTGTCGCATGTGGCATCTCACACGTGACTTTTCAAACCACACTGCGATTAAAATAAAATGAAGAGACATAATTTCCTTCCCTGCTTGAAAACGTACAGTTGGTTAATCCATACAAACCCACTTCCTGTCATGGATTTCCTTGAAAGAAAAAATGTCTGTGGAGTTCATCTCAAGTCTCTAATCAAAATATTTTTTTAGTTATGAATTACTGAAGTTTGGCCATCAAAACTAGATTACAGTATTAGTATGGCCATTCTAAGTCTCACCAGTTGCTTATTTTTGCACTGGACTGGGTTGATACTTGCACTAATGATTCAAGAAACAAAGTGGGTACGGATAGAGAACTGTATGTAAATATCCAAAGGCTAGGAATATGGAAACACAAGACTATGGTGGAAATGATTAACAGCTATCCGCAGCTACAAGGAGTTTAACTGGGTTAGGGTTACATTAAAAATTATGTTAGAACAAAAGGCTAGATATTAAATGAAATTAGGCACATTGTAGTGAGTTTGCATAGTATATTTTGGTGCTTCTGAGAATGAATTGATGCTGATGAAAATGGTTCACAACACTGTTAGAGATTTGCTATTTTACTACGAGGTGTATAAAAATATTGTCAGTTTATTAAAATGATGTAGAGGGATGCAGTGAGAGCAGAAATACAAGAGAACACTGGCATGCTTTCATGAAAAAAACAGTGTTTGTAATCAAATATCAAACTGTATCAGTTTAAATGGTTTTGTCTCATTTTACAAGTCATTTCAAGCCATGTTAATATGCCACAAATGCACTCTACTCTAGCACTGCGATTTACAATACTAGCTAAACACTTAAATGCAGCTTCTCCAATAAATATGCTGTTTTTGGCCCAAAGCACAAAGTGAGAATGACATCTCTTCTTCCAGTTTAGCAGTGCAAACATACACCTGTCTTTAACACAAAGAGCAAATTGCACCAGAGTAATCAAACCTCCACCAGACATGGAATTTAAAACACTGTGAAATAAATCTGTTTAGTATCTTGTGTCTGTGAGACTCTTGCAACGTAGTTGAAAACACAAAGTCTTCTGGTGAAATTACAGTGAGTACAGCAGCCATGACCAAGTGTTGCTCCACAGCCTGACTTCAAACGTTTATATCTATTGTACTGGAATTCATATAGGAGGTTGTTTGAGCAGCCTGCAGGGCCATGGGACAGAGAGAGGAAATGCACCAAGCAGACAAGTAAAGAGCCTTCAGCTTACTCACCATATCTGTAGTCTGATCTTCTTCCCTCTCAACTCAACTGTCTTGATTTTGAAGTCAACTCCTATGAGGCAAATTAGGAGAAGTGGATACACAAATACCAGTATTTCCTGAGCTGCAAAGTTTCAGTGTTGTCAACATATTGTCTTGACATACAGTAAGAGTTAGATGCAAGTAAAGTACATTGTAACTTATGTCATCTGATCTGAAAGTTAAAGGATGCTTAGTTTGACGACCAATAAAAGCAAATAGGGTAGTTATTAGTTCTTGGACAACAGCATATGGTGCAACATCACACATCAAACACAGACCCAGGGCTGTGTCACAGGAATGACGGAGCACTAAACAGAGCAGCTGCATGACTATTTTGGGATTGGACACTATGGTTGGCTGCTGTATTGGTCACAGGGCTGTTTACCCAGTTCCACATACAAACAAGGGTTTAACACTGGATGGCAGCAATCATAACCACCAGGTTTAGCAATAACTGTAGGTTTGTTTGTTTTTTCAGTCACACCAATAATTTCTTTGTTGAAAGGAGTGTGCATTCTTTTGTGTTTATTTTTATGTAGACACATGACAATGTCATTCAGAATTTGGGTTAGCACACTATGTCCACACATGCGCATTAATGATGAACAAACCTGCTTCACCTATAGCTAATCTACCTGGACAAATCACCCAAGATAAATACTATGATTAAGACCTACAACTAGTTTAAGACTTTTCTATGCCTTGTTAGGCTCTCAAATCTTTGCTGCTTAGCTCGTTTTACTGAAACTACTCTTTGAATTCTTCAAACATTAAAGCACCAAACAAAAAACACCATTCAAAACCCCAAACGTGTGTGAAGGCAAACTTTTTGATAATGCTACCAGTAGCTATAGCTAAGTGTTGTTGTTACGGGTAGCTAGAGCTAGCTGGTGAAAGCCAGTATCGTGATTCCCAGTCATTTTCACTGGACAGAAAAGTAGGTAAGATTATCCATTTTTTGGTTCCAGGGAGTCCATGGTGGGACAAGCATCTCCCCCAGGAAATAGACAGACCCATGCTAAATGCTGTCACTTAAAGTTGACAAGACAAACCCCGTAAAAGGCTCATGCCCTCACCTACGGTCGACTTGCAGGCTTCACAGAAAGTATCATCGGTAAATCTTTCCATAAGGCTAGTTTTACCGACACCACGGGAACCAATAATGATAATTTGAAGTTTAAAATCAGCGGGTCTTGGAGGTATCTTCCTGCGGCGCGACTGAGCCCCCATAGCAGGAGAAGAGTTCGCAGAGCTTCCGCCGCCACCGGCGGCCCTCCGCGGTATGTCATACCTTGGATCCATTACTAGTTCCACATTTGTAACTATGAGAAGTTGAAGAAAATAAATATGCCTAAATTACTGTATAAACTAAGCGGTTTATTACTTATAACTTTCTTTAGTCTCTGTTGAAGTTTGGGAAAGTTTCTCGGCCACCGACGGTTGTTGTTGTTCAGCCATTAGAGACAAGAGGCGTCATGACGTCATTACCACACGATAATATGTTTCCGCTTCCGCTCGTTTAAAGTGCGTAAACTGAGAATGTACTATAAAGACTGCAGCGCACCGTGTGTTGATCTGAACAGTATTTATTGTAGCTGAAATATTTGAGTCAATAATAATTAGAATCACTGATGACACAGAGCTGACATATATCAGTAATTTAGATACAACTACATTTTACTACGTAAAACTGTAAGTAATGCCCGTTATCCTTAGCTGTTTCTGTGCGCTATCTGTTGTTTATAATGATTCCACTGTTTTTCTGTAATGTTGTGAATTTCTCGTTGTGAATTTCTCGGGATGTTTGGTCCTTGTCGGCTATTGTAGGCTGCGACAGCGGATGACGTTGCGGCAGAGGAGGAGTTCCTGTTAATCCAAACATCGTCGACACAACCACAGCAATTTATCGATAACCTAATTTAATCTTCATTTAGTGTCGTCCTATATATCAGCATGGCTGCTCAGAAAATAAACGAAGCTCACGAGCATATAGCTAAAGCGGAAAAATGGTGAGTATGACCCAATATTCCAAGTCTCCTTCCTACTGAACCAGTTTGTGTTTTACTACGAGTGTTAGCTAGCTGTAAAGGCCACTGAGCCATTTTCACCTAAGGTTATCCGACATTAATCGAAAACTCAGCTATTATCATCTGTACACTGGAGGTAGATTCAATAGACTCATGTAAAGACACCACATTATTTTGTCTATAAATGTAAATGAACGGATCATACAGCCAAGCATTTGCCTCAATTGATCTTAATGTTTTTGTAGCTTAAAGACAAGTCTGACCAAGTGGAAGCCAGATTTTGACAGTGCTGCATCAGAATACGCAAAAGCAGGTAATTCAATATCGTATTATTTTCCAGGTTGGAGTCCTACTGCTGACATGTAGCTCACATTGACACCTGTTTCTGCTGTCTTGTTTTTAGCTGTGTGCTTCAAGAATGCCAAGCAATATGACCAAGCAAAAGATGCCTATCTGAAGGAAGCTGAATATCATACAGAAAACAAGGCGTATCCTTATCGTGCTATAGTTTACATACTCATATGTTCAGATGATCTTGTTTGTCTCAGTTTTGCAATTTCCTTGACTTCCTCTGCAGGCTTTTTCATGCAGCAAAGTAAGTATCTTTGTATTAAAACAGCATGTTGCAACAGGTTATCACTTTGCCTGTCAGGGTTTTCCCAGCTTTTCCCATTTGGACATTTTTTTCATTTTCCATTTAGAACCAAAATGAATCATACATTAATACAGAAAGTTTTGTCTGTTGACAGACTAAATGATTAAATCCATCATAACCAACAGTTCAGCTCACATTTGGTCACTCTTCTTCTTTAGGGCTATCGAACAGGCAGGTATGATGATGAAGGTGAGCGTATGCACAGTGTAAATATTCTGATCATGCTCAGGGAGATGGATGTAATACAACTCACTGACCTCATTGTGTTTTTGCTGAAACAGGAACAAAAGAAGATGCCAGAGGCCATCCAGTACATAGAGAAAGCCTGTATGATGTACATGGAGAATGGAACTCCTGACACTGCGGCCATGGCTCTGGACCGAGCTGGAAAGTAAAAAAACAAAACAAGACAAGATACATAGACAGATAGATGGATAGTAGGGCTGCACAGTGAATTGTTAAAAGATCACGATCTCGATTCACACGTGCAATACACAATTTCATTTCGAAGCATGGATAATTCTTCAGCATTTTATTTCACAGGCTGCATTATAAACAAATGCCCACAAACACAGAACCACCGCCACTTCCTTTAACCAATGGTAAACTGTCTTTACAACACGTGACCCTCCTGCTGCAGTTGCGTGGGGAAAGAGTGAATTAATTACGGTGGAACATCTGCAGTAAAAACAGTGAAATGGATGGAAACCCTAGTGGTAGTGGCCAGAGTCACCTCTGCCACACCAGCAGAATTCCACAGGAAACACTGAATTTTATTTTTAAAAATTCCATTGTGCCAGCTGGGAAGAGTCTTTGCACTGCAAACATTCACAGATCAGCTTATGTCGTTTAGCAAGTGACTGGACTACTAGTGATATGACAGATGTGACTCAGAGGTAAAAGACCCATTTTCCTTGACAGCAGTGCAATAAACATTTTTGTTAAAAAAAAATCGTGCCAGAGAATCATGATCTCACTTCTAAGCAAAAAAAAAAAATCGTGATTAACATTTTTGCCAGAATCGTGCAGCCCTAATAGATAGATGGATAGTGTGTAAACAGTGATAAAGATTGTACAGTTTTTAGAATGAATCTAGATTTCACTGTTGAGAACTGAAGTGCACATTGTTGTTATCAAACCTATAGTCTTATTTATCTGGCGCTGTAACTTTTTATTCACATTTTATTTAATACTTTATAATTTCATATCCAACTCCTCTGTAGCTGAGATACAAAAATCTATTAAATTCTTCAACCTAAACTTTCATTTTGACATTTTCCCAGACTCATTGAACCTATAAACCTGGAGAAGGCAGTGGACTTGTATCAGAAGGCAGCTGGTGTGTTTGAGGTAAGAATGAGATGCTGAATTATAGCATAATGAATTTGTTCCAGATTTTTAAAAAAAATAATAGATTACTCAGAATGTCTTTGGCACTTTCTTTTTTTTTTTTTTTTTTACAAAACACATTTCGGCTATTATTTATTTAAGAATGTATACCCATTATATTGAAGACTTCACACCAATTTGTGGTAGAATAATGTGTTGCTGTGATGTTATTTTATATCCAAAGGGGGAATGCAAATATTTTAGGAACGTCTTGATGCACAGGGACATGGTGATGAACTAATGAATATGTTAGATTTTATTGGCTGAAGGTCAAGGCTCAAAGTCACAAAACACATTTTCACTATTTTGTATTGTAGTTCTTGTATGTGTACATTAAGTGTTGTGTTTCTGTTGAAACCTTAATTTCCCATATGACTCTATCCAAGGGATCAGTAAAGTTTCATCTAATCTAATCTAAAATAATGAAGTGTTGACCTTTTCTTGTCAGTGTCAAATGTCATCTTCACTGTGAAATCATAATAATATAATAAATAAAATATAATAATGTTATAATAAAATAATCAAAACACTGTCCATCATTCAACACCATACCGCTCCATTAAAAATAGTGTGAGTGAAGATGACACATTATTTTTAATCCTGTTGCTTCATATTATCTTGTTGTTTATACCATTCTTATTGCCAGTCTTCAAGATAATATTTTCTATTAGAGGATAAATGACATGAAAAAGTTTCAAGAAATTATATTATATCCACTGAATTCTACAGTTGCTACTAATCAGTATTTACTCAAGTCTGTAAGAAGAGTGGATGATTGATTGATCTGATTGATTCTGGGATTATGTTTTTTAACTAAGCCTGTTTCCTCGGTTTAGAATGAAGACCGTCTGCGTCAGGCTGTTGAACTGCTGGGAAAAGCTTCCAGACTCCTGGTCCGATTAAAAAGGTAAAGCAGTCACCTAGTCACCAGTAAAAATAGGCAGTAAGTGGAGGATGGAACATGCACATAAACTCCCGCAGTTACAGTGGTGGCCTTGCAAATCAAGCTTGAAGGCTTATGAGTTCTGATAAATTCCAGTCCTTGTTTTCTTCTTCAGGTTGGATGAAGCAGCAGTTGCTCTCCAGAAAGAGAAGAACATGTACAAAGAGATCGAGAACTTCCCCATGTGCTTCAAGGTTCCTTTTCTTTATTTCTGCTGTTTATTCACACCATTAAAAATGTATAGTATGACTCTAAAGCAAGCATTTATTCTGTTGACTGGTTACACTGGTTAAATTGTATTTTTGAGTATGATTATGACAACATATACACAGACTTCAACAGGGTGTGGCTCTTTTCTGTTGTATTAGTAGTTTTTTCATGATTAAATTCAGGCCAACATGCAATCATTTCATTGGTAGTTGGTAAGTTTTTGGTTTGTTATTTATTGTCTGTTCCTTTGTGCTTTTCATCTTTTAGAAAACAACCGCTCAAGTACTGATTCATCTACACAGAGGGGATTATGTAGCAGCTGATAAATGTGTCAGAGAAAGTTACAGGTATGTGAAGTTACATGTGTTTTATCAGCACTTGACTTGTAATAATGAATTTGTAGATCTGGAAGTACTAAAACGTTTTCCATAAAGTGATGTATCCAAAATGTCTTGAAAGTCATTAAATGCTTACTTAAAATGTATAAATATCTGGCATAAGTGTCTTCACACAAGCCTAAACAACAACCACAGTGACTAGTGATGTCATTTTGTGGTGTGCAGCTGATTCACATCTAAATTGTAAGTATTTATGTGGCAGGAAACTCTTGTGACTATGTTTACATGTGGTATTACTGACTGTTACACTGCTGTCACTTCAGCTGAGGATCATAACCTGAAGTGCTGTTCATTCTCCATCAGTCTGCCTGGCTACAGTGGAAGTGAGGATTGCGTCGCCATGGAGACACTATTGCAGGGATATGACGAGCAGGACGAGGACCAGGTCTACCGAGTGTGCAACTCACCTTTACTGAAGTACATGGACAATGACGTGAGTACTATCAGAAGTTAAAGTGGGTTTTTGTATATGAAGTGTATACTGGTTGGTATAACAATATAATGACTGATGTTAAGTTTATTATCTCGTCTAACACAGGGAAGCAACCAAGCACAAAAACTGATACTATATTTAAGCTGAGTTTTCAGGTGTCTGTACTTTACAAGAGTGTTTTGTTTTTTGTTTTTACTTTCACTCACTATATTTGAACACAAAAATGTGTAGTTTATACATTTTCAAGACTCCTTACTTGAGTTATCATGCACTTAAAATATTGTTTTTGTGTTTAATCATTAATCAGACAAAAAAAAACATGTAGGCATAGCAAGACAAAAATGATGCAAAAAAACATAAGATAAATGATGTAAAAGACTTGATGAGATGAAAATCACATATGTACATAAGCGTAAACACATTGAAGATTAAGATTACATGAAAATATGAAAGAAGATGTAACGCGTAAATGTAAAATATGTAACAAAACAAACAAAGCCCCTGAATTCTCTTTCACTGAAAGTTATTTTTAGGTTAATCAAAATAAGTTAACTTAGTTTTTATTTAACAAGACCAAAATAACAAAATGACAGACCCAACAGACAGTAAACGGAGACTGGAGGTCAGAAAAAAGGAGTCATGTTCTGAGTTTTAGGGCTGATACTGAAACTGATTTGCACATCACCGTTAACAAAGTTGATGTTGTCATTTTCAGTCATTTGTTTTTTATTTTATTTAATGACAGAAAATTCAGTTTATTACTATGATCAGGGGTGTAATTTTGAGCGTATAATGTATGTTACAATGTTGAATCAAGTGAAGAAGTTGAATCAGTACTTTTGCTTTAATTAGTGTTTTGTTTTGTTTTTCACCCAAGTATCTGTACTTGTACTGGAGTAAACACAGCGTATCCTTTCCCCCTTCTGTCCAAACCTTACTTCCCTCTGACATCCTCTTCTCTCTGATTCTTCACAGTACGCCAAGTTGGCCATTTCCCTGAGGGTACCCGGTGGAGGAGGAAAGAAGAAGAAGGCGGCGGCAGCTCCACAAGGCGGCGCTAGCGGGGCACCAGCTGCAGCAGACGAAGAGGATGACTATGAGGGAGGCCTGTGTTAACCTCCACCGCCGACTCTTCCATCTGCTGCTCCACCACAACTACTAATACACCCTCTATGTGTTCGGTGCAACCACCTCGACATAACCCTTCAGCTCTGAATATGAGTTTGGGCTGTTTGATCTTTATTGTGCAAAAATCAAAACACAAGCAGTCACAATAGGTGTCTGCAGGAGAGTTGACCTAAGCCTTTTAATTTGACTGGTTTTTGTTTTTTGGATGAAAAGTACTTCTTAAATGTTGAAAAATGTATGAAAGCCTCTTCATGTATGTAAATGGTCTATTATTTTGTGTCCCAGTGAAGCTGTAAAATTCTGCTGTTATTGTTTGTGGATAAATCGCTATAGGTATATTAAAAATCAGAAGTATATCTAAGGAGGTTATTAATGTATAGGTGTGTATTTGTACAGAGGTAATTTATTCAGTATTCATGGCTGCAGCCTGATGGAAATGTTACTGGAGCAATATGCAATCAGCCTGTTAATGCATGCGACCGGGATAATATTTAAAAAATGTGAATCTTGATTATCAATGGTATAACAATTCTGTCTTAATCACAAGCAGTCAGTCAAGAAAATATCACTAAACTACAAATCCTTGTAGTTAAATGTAGACGGTTTTTCATTTGTCTACCTCAAGGTGTGTGTAATCTTCCACCTTAAAATGCAAATATACAGCAGTCATGGCTGGGTGTTTATGTTTTATCCTTTAACTAAACCATTTAAAGCAAAAAAAGGGACCACGCCATGACATTTTCAGTGCATTTCTCCCTCATTTGCATAACGAGGAGCCACTGTAAGGTCATATAGATGCCAACTATAAGACTCCACAGTTTGACCGTAATTTAACAAAAGGGACTGTTTACATTTTTATTTTATTTTTTATTTGTGCTCTTGCCCACTTCTTGTGTATTCCTCCAAAGCATAGTCTTCTAAACTTTGCACATACATCAATAAAACATTTCCGCTGTGTGGCATTAGATGGTCTCTGTACATTTTCTTAAACGAGTTAGCAGACAGATTTTCCCTATCAGTGGACTACAGACGTCTGCGCTCGAATGGCCTCTGACAGACATGTAATGACTGTGGAGCTTCCTTAGACCTACTTATCTTTGATGAGGCTAATGCTCTCTCCCTGGTAAGCGATGTTTAATGCACACACGCATTCTGTTTTTGTCATCCCAACTCCGATGGCCTGCCTCGTGTGACTGCGTTACAATAAAATGTATCAGATAATGAAACGTGTCTTCAAAGATAGAAGAGCTTCACTGTAACTTGTGTGCATTGGTAACTCAAAGTATTACTAAGACCTTTGAATATCAGGAATTAAATTTTGAACTATTGAAAGTGGTATTTTTATATGTACATGTAGTTTCCAAAAGTCTATAGTCACATAATAGAACTGTTGATGAAAAAATATCCAAACCATTATTTTCTGTCTTAAAACAATTGACATACACTTTCTAATGATAGACATTTTTTCATTTGGAACCTGAACGCTACATACACTTAGTCACTTTCTGAACAGAAAACAGTGTTTTTGTTTTTTTTTGTTACACTTCAACATAATTCTGAACCAGGTTTCATTTCATGTTCACTTAAAACATAAAGTATAGGTTCTAAAATATTTGGAAAATCAGATTATGCATGGAAATCAGTATAAGAAGCATTCAGATTCTTTAGTAAAACCTTAAATAGAAGTATGGAAGTATTAGTTTCATTCTGTGTGAAAAGGATGTTAAAAGTATTAATTGTGCAGTAAGGTGGTCCCTGTCCGTTTTACTGTTATATATGATGTAATTGAACTGTTTTCCAGCTGCATTAACGTGTATGATACACTTTATTATTGTGCATGTTTAATGTTTTGCTCATTTGTTCTACTTTATAAACTGTTGGATAGTTTAATCTACAGCAGTGTGTCATTTTCTATAGTTCAGTTTGGCTGGGAGAACCACACATTTCTAATAAAAAGTAAAGAAAAAGCTCTTTGTCAGTTTGCCATAAACCAGAGGTGTCAAAGTCATGTTAGTTCAGGTTCCACATTCAGCCGTATATGATCTCAAATGGGCCAGACCAGTAAAATAATAACATAATAAACTATAAGTCATGTCAACTCCAAACCTTTCTTTGTGTTTTAGAGTGAAAAAAGTCAAATTACACTATGGAAATGTTTACATCTACAAATTGTCCTTAAAAAATGTAAAAAAAAAAAAAAAAACATGAACAGGAATTTTCTTAAGTGCAATTTTAAGTATATTACGCCTCAGCTTCTGATTTACACATGTGCACCTTAAAGATTACAGGGGATCTACAAATGCACAAAACATTTAGTAACAGACAGAATATTCTTGATATTATACTTAGTTCTCTTAAGACATTTTCATGTTTTTCATAGTTGTTCAGGCAATTCACATTTTTTGGTTAAAGGATTGATTGTAAATATAAACATTTTCCAGTAATTTTTTTTTTTTACACTAAAATGAAGAGGAAAACCTGTAGCTGTTATTATCTCAAGATTATTAGGATAGTATTTAAGTGGTCTGACCCACTGGAGATCAAATTGGGCTGAATATGGAACCTGAACTGAAATGATTTTGAGATCTTTGATTATTAATATCTTTAGTGTCATTTTGCATTTCACAAATTCATCCCACAGGCCGGACTGGACCCTGGTTTTGGCCTGCGGGCTGTACGTTTGACACCCTGTCATAAACAATCACCATCACAAAATAAATCACCATTAATACATACAGGGGTTAACAGAGTCGCCTCCCAAGGAAAGGGTCCTGATTCTAAAGAGTTCAAGGTCAAGGTTTATAAGTTATTGTGTGAAAACTGAGTATGCGGTTGTTTATACAAAAGACTAACCCTAATGTCAGCGCTAGGGATGCACCGATAACACTTTTTTCCAGACCAAGTACAAGTACTTAATTCTGAGTACAGATATGAGTACTTGGTAATCTAATTACAGTTCTTAGTTACTTTTGAAAATGTGCTTATTGTCGTTGTCATTAGTCTGACTGGAACAAAGTGCTGCTACTGACATTTAACATGTTGGAATACGCGTTTATCAATCAATCCATCAGGGGGCGGCACTCTTAATTAACCATACTGGACAAATACCATGAAGAAAAGTAAAGTTTTATGAGAAGAAAAAGAAAGTCAGTAATAACAAACATGGAGATGACAGAGGTAACAGTAATGTGGACACTAATTTTGCAGTGTTTCCACTGGTAAGGTTTAAAAGTGAGGCTTCAGGAGGAAGAGAAATGAGTTTTACGTTTCATTTTTAGTTCTGCAGGTGGCGGTCCACACTGCTCCTTACCCCATAGTATGATAATTAGGACCTAAACCAGCCCAGCCCTGGATAGCTGTCATAAATATGGCAGTAGTTTTTCACCAACACAGTCGCTCTTTGAACAGATCCTCTACCTCCACAGTTCCCACTGGTATTCTCCATCTGGGTCAGCCAGCACCTGAAAATGGACAGAATCGCAAATGCAGAGGGTGGACACAGCGCTCTGTCCGTATCCGTCTGTATCTTTAATGTTACTTTCAGTCTGCGTTACTTTTGTCACCGTCATTTATTTTGAAAAATCTCCACACTGCTGACATTACTCCTCTGTACTTGCTACACTGAACTGTGAATATCACTGCTGTAAGTGGTATCAGTACGGTTGTATCAGAGTACTTTTACAAGTACAAGCACTCACACTAGGTATCGGACCCCATACTGATACCAGTATCGGATATCGGTGCATCTCTAGTCAGCGCTGTGATGAACAGGCAACAGCTCCTGCATGAACTGCACACCCATCACCCGAGCACAACGATGATAAGTTTGGACATAGGGATGTAGAAAGTTGTATAAAACAGAAATACAACTTAAATAAAGGATTAATAATAAATGTTTCAGAGTACTTGAGTAGGTGGTGCAGTGGTTAGCACTCGTGCCTCACAAGAAGGATTCAATTCCCGGGCGGTCCTTGGGACCTTTCTGTGTGAAGTTTGCATGTTCTCCCCTTGTCTGCGTGGGTTTTCTCCGGGTACTCCAGTTTCCTCCCACAATCCAAAGATAGGCTAATCTAAATTGCCCATAGGTGTGAATGTGAGAGTGATTGTTTGTCTCTATATGTCAGCCCTATGATGAACTGGC
>JAQQZY010000010.1:30094000-30107704 GCA_030068375.1 Ostorhinchus rueppellii | reverse complement strand
GTGATGAACTGGCGACTTGTCCAGGGTGTACCCCGCCTTCGCCCTAAGTAGCTGGGATAGGCTCCATGTGACCCCCGGGACCCTAGTGAGGATAAAGCGGGTATAGAAAAAAATAAAAAATAAAAAATGAAGAAACAACTGCTGTAAAAATGTGACAATGTCCTTAGTCAGAGAAATTAAAACATTTGTAAGTAACAGTTGTTTATCGACTACAATATGATAGACAGGGTTTTATAGGGTTAATCAAAGATAGACACGTGTGTCCTTGATCAAAGCTCCCTCTGCCAACCTCCTCGGCCCCTGATGTTTGGCCCTGAATGTGAATTTAAGAAAGTTTAGACATCCTTGAAGGGGGTCGATTTGTGGGTCACCACCAAGAATCGAGGAATGGAGGAACTGAAGAGGTGAAAAATAAGGAGCTGAGAACATGCCATAATCAACAACAGCTGACATCTTGTGCTTGTGTTGTACTTACATCATCATTATAATTCATAACAAATAGATGATAGTCCTCTGGTGTCACATTGAGCAGATGCTTCTGCTGGGCACTCATGGTGAAGATGGGCTGTGACAAGAGAAAAAACTAATTTACCAACACGTTTGAGCTTGTGGTGTGCATATCTGTTTTTTTAAACAACCTTGATTCATCCTGTTAAACTGTTTATATTTATAGTAGATTCCCCTTCATTATTGAAATGAATATTTAGACTTATTTTTACTGTTTTTATTTTAACCTTATTTTTATCCTCACAATGAGTAAAAACATTGTAATAAAGAATTTAACTTAATAAAAGTAAATAAAGTAAAAGATTTGATCAATGTTTTAATCAGTCATGGTTATTATTAAATGACAAAAGAAATATTTGAAAACAATGCAGAATGGCTTAAACTTCATTATGCGCTACCTGTCACCTGATGCCTATGGAGGGCTGAAAGCAACTAAATTTAATGTTCAATTAGCATGTATAATTTTTTCCTTTATTTTTCATTTATGAACATTTTTATCAATAACCATTACCATTTTTTTGTTACTTTCACTCTAACAAAATAAATAGTATCTCTGAGAGGTGAATAAAGACTAATGAGAGAAGAGAGGGAAAATGAAAGAATAATCAATGAAACGTGAATTTGGTTTCAAAATATCTCCACTAGTTTAATGAAATCAGCTTTAGAATTACAAAGTCACTTAATACTTTATTAATTAATTTTTTATTTTGTTTAAATTTTTACTGCTAAATTTTCTCAACTCACACCACCTCTATTTCTGTATTTCAGAACCTAAACAGCTGCCAGTGATCAGAAGCATGTCCTGATCTACAATGTTTAATAACTTCTGAACAACTTATACAATACATTCTGATAAAATGGAATGTCTCAGCTTTTCATTGTCATCAGATATGATGTGTGGACATTCATAGACTCTGTAGTGAATGTGGAAACAATGTCAATTTCTGCAACATTAATTCACCAGTAAAACCCATGTAGCGTGACAAATGACAGTGGTTGTAGATGCATATTTTACATTATGTTAATTATGTATTTTGCTGATAAAGTCACTTTTTCTTTACTTTTCTCTTTTTTCATCGAATAACTTTTGAATTTACTTGGAGCTTTTACGAATATCTACATGATCAGTGAATGAAATATTATTTATGACGTGCTGGTCAAATAATATTTGATTTTCATTAAAGAAAAGTAAAATGCAGAGAATAATATTTTAATAAATGGTGATAAATCACTTGGGAAAGGCCAAATACAGACGAAAATATACTTTGAAGACAGCATAAAAAAATAGTTCCAGGTCTTTAAGTGTTAAGTGGGGACATCAAATATTAAAGTGAGACCTTACAGCTATGTAACCTATAATGAAAGTGTCTGATTTACAAAACTTTAACATGGACAGCAAAATGAAAATCTAATCCAACTTTATTTAAAAGCAAGAAACTACACACAGGTATAGTAAATAGTGTGAGGCTGGCCCTTGTCTTACTTCTTTTGTTCAGCTTTTTACATGCTTGTTCTAGTGGTAGTAGTTCAATAAATGAAAAATGGTTCAGACCTGAAAGCCAGCCAGGGTAATCTCAAATGAGACGTCCAGTGGTGCGTTGACCACTCCAGCCACAGACTTGACAAGGGACATGAAGAGCAGCGGGAACCAGACAATACAGATCAGGAGCATTACGATCATCCCTCCCATACCATATTTTACCACCTTTTTCTTCTTCTGGCCTCGTGGCTGGGGGTACCTCTGCAGGGTTAAGAAGAGGGACAGCTGGATGGTCATTTCTGCCATCATAAAATAGTAGGATTTTTTTTCTTTGCTATGAGTTATTTGTGTACATAAAAACAATCTTGGTAATTAATTGGCCCTGGACGTCCTGTATGTTTAAAAATGGAACACTTTTAGAACAGGACGCACTTGACAGCAGAGCAGGGAAACACTGCAGCGGTGCATTATTTACTAAAGTGAGACAGAGAACAAAGAAACTGGCAGGCCATAAAATCTGCTCTCAGCCAGTGCAAGTCTGAGTTTAATCGTAATAATTCACAAAGGAAAAACACATCAGGAACTTTTCTGTTAAAAAAAAAAAAAAAGAAGTAAATTTTAGAAAATATTCCAACATGACAGGGTTTGGCTTTTAACATGATTTTCCTCATATTGAAGTGAAGGTACAATGATACACACCTTCTCAGATTCTCTCCAGCATTTGAGGATGAAGATATGAGCATAGATGTCCTCCACACAGATCCAACTTGACAAAGACAGCGAGGTGTCCGTCCAAACCCAGTCCATCACGGCTCGCAGCTCGGTCAGGAATGGTACCAGGCGGAAACTGGAAAAAAAGAACACTTTTTTCAGCTATCCTAGGCCCAATAAAGGACTAAAATTAGAAAATTAGATTTACTCCAGGACAGTCATCAAGTAGGCCAGCAGGATTAATGACTTCAACCAGTCAAATATGACCCTGTTGTGTCTTCACCTCACCCTTCACCTCACCCTGACCTCTGTACAGTGACCATAGTGGGGCTTAGTGGAAATACTGTCAGAAAAAGGGTGAACATTTCTGATATGGGCAAAAAATTTGAATGTCCTCTTCACTACATAAAAGAATAACCACCTTGGAGCTGCAATTGCATCCTGAATATACCGAGTTTACAGAGTTAACATCTTTTTATACCTTTAGATGTTTTAATACCATGGCACACTTCCTTAAACTCCACCAAGTGTTCTACCAAAATAACTTCTCTCCTATCACTATTTTGCAAATGCATAACAGCATACTGTTCTCAGCACCACCCAAAAACTAGCCAAAGATCCAAGATAACATTTAATCAAATTCCATAATGATATGTTGGAAGCCAGGTCTACCTACAGCACTGACAAGAGTGCTAATAAAGGCTGGGAAAAGATCTGATGCACAACAGTGATCTCTCAAAGTTCAAAATCTAGACTTGTTAAGGAGATATGAACTCTCGTCCATACTGAAACATAAAAGGTGATGTAATATGAATGCCACCCTCTACAAAAGAGAAAAACAAGTGCAAAAGGAAGCAGAGCTTACTAATACCCCTACCCGGTCACACACAACGTTTCCTCCTCACTGATACCCTGCCTACCAAGGGATTCATTTTGAGTCTTAGTTGTAAATCTGTTGACAAACATTTAAAAAATGTGTGTAAAAAAAAAAGAAAGAAAGAAAGAATAAAAACAGGTGGAGACTGAAACATAACAGATTTCATAGAACCAATCCACTCTTTGTATACGCACTCTCATTTATTTGCAGGTGTCCACTGAAGACATAATTCCACAAAATTTTACAGATTAGACCATTAAATTAATTAAATTAAAAGCAAAAGGTGAGGACATTTGTGTTTAAATGCAGGGAGTAAAAGTAAAATCTCTAGTACGGTATATAACGTATATGTACGTTGTTGCTTCCCCCCTCTTCAGCAAACACAGACTTATTTTAAAAATGTTAGTTGTAAAACTCCACATCTTCTTAAGAAAATCTTCTTCACATATTTTGAGTGATGACTCCAATAACAATTCCTTTTTTTCTTTTCTAACAGTAGCTTTTTCACATCCTCAACTCTCAGGAGCCTTGGACCTGCTATGGCCAGCTGGAAGAAAGGATAGTTTCTCAGCATAACTCACCCTTGAAACAGGAAGAGGTTGACATAATTGTAGCTCTTTGTGAGAAAATTTCCCAATACGCGGGTGGGATAACCACAGCGGATCTGATAGGCCGACAGCCCGAAGTAGATGCACTTGACAAAATACCACATCTGAGCAACTGTGTTGTCACTGAAACGCCTACGAAAGGGAAAAGGAGAAACAGTGAATAAATACAAAATACTTCACATTTTTTAAAACCTGAAAACAGTTTACACCTCTCAAATACCAAAGATCATCAAGATACAAAGGAATATATTTTGTTTATATTTTGCATAATTTTCCTAGTATTAGACAACAGAGTTGAGAAATAAATATCATTCATAAACAAACATTCATTCATTAATTTTCCAAGACACTTAAGTCCTCTGCCAGAGACTATCCAACAGAGTATATGAAACATTTACATTTTAAAAATTATCAAAGCAATGTGTTAAGAAAATATTATGAAAGTATTAATTAATGTGTATTATATTTAATAATCTATATAATGTGTATCATGATTATGAATAATGTATTATGATATACAATGTATATAGTGTAATATATAATATGTGGAGTAATGGAGAGCTTTAAGAATGCTACTATGAAATATGATATTATTTTCTATGTGGGGAGTACGATATTGTGTAATTATGGTCCTATTGTAGATTGTATTGTATGTATAATATGTGTTTGTCTGGAGGCTTGGATAGAGTTTATTTTGGATACGTGTAGTATTTTTTGAAAGTTATTTTGTGGAGCTTTCATGGGACTTTGTGGCCAGCAGAAAAAGATGGGGTAACGGGGCAGGAGTACGTAAGCTGCACTTCATCTCAACACTTTTCCAAATATGCATTTTTTTTCTCTTTTCTTTTTATTTCTTGTTCTTTAGTTTTAAATGTTGGTACTCCAAATAAAAATAAACCAAACCAGACCAATCCCAGATACCAACACATGAAAACAGGATACACTCTGTAAATGTCATTGTAGGACTGACATATACAGATGAACAACCATTTATTCTCACATTCACAGGGGTGATTTAGATTCAGATTACCCAGTAAACGTATTATGATTAATGGCTGGAGGGAAGAAGCTAGAATAACCAGAGAGTAGCCACACAGAAATGGGGAAAACATGGAAACTCCACACAGGAAGGCCCCACAGGCTGGTGCTGGGATAAAACCCAGGACCTTCCTGCTGTGAAGCAACAATGCCAGACTTGCACCACCATGCCAACTTAATAAAAAAAAGGTTAAAAGCGTTATTTAGACTTATTTATAATAAAATTTGTTTGACATTTAATGAATTAAGAGAGTATATAATAAAAATATCAGATTCTTACTTTTCTGTGACCCCTGGTAGGATGAAGAACATCCAGAAATGGATACCAAAGACCAGGATGACCTGGAAGATCACTTTGCCCATAACAGACTTTCTCAGGTACAGGGCCCGGTCCACCACCATTGTGCCAAACTGGATCAAGACCATGACCAGGAAAGGCCCTGGCACCTGATCCTCAGACAGGGATGAAGTGATGTCTGCAGCTGAGTGTTTCTAAAGGAAATATGCAACAATAACAAATGGAATGGGACTACGAAAGGGATGTATATGTAAATGAGTGAATAGATCCAGTTGTAGTGAGTCCTTTTACATGCACACCAATAGCCTGATCATTATCCGATTTCTGGAGTTATTCGATAATTGAAGCGGCCATGTAAACAGGATAATCTGATGTTTTAGCAGCAGTAATCGGATTATGATGGTTCTCTGATGTTTTTCTGCATGTATACAGATTAATCAGATTTATTTCATTCTTTTATGTCTGCAGATATGTAAACACAATTAAAATAGCAGAGAACAGAAGTTACGTAGTAAAATATGAGGGGAGGACAGCAGGAAGTTTGAGGGTAGCATCACTAAGTACATACATACTCTGAAAGAAATCAATAATGGACTGTGTTTTTTGATTATTACATTTCTTAAGTGCGTGTAAATGTGTTAGATCTGATTATTACAAATATCCAATTACTTCCACTTATCTAACTTTTATGGTAATGTAAACAGGCTCATTGACACTGATTTTTGTTTATATCTAATAACGAAACCTACACCAAATGCCCAAAATCCAAACACAATGATGATGAAGTCAACTGTGTCTGCGAGGAACATCAGCACATAGACATCTGTGACTGCGCTGTACTCTGGATGGATCAAGTTATAGAAGAACTGCCGCATGGGAAGGTAGATCTCCATAAACCTAAGCAAAGTGAGAATTTAAAGAGAAAAAAGAAAAGGAAAAAAACATTGTTATTATGTTGTATTACCCCACTAATACAGACAGGTACTGACATGTTAGCTCAGACAAAACTTTGATTTTATGAAAACTGACTGAATTATCCTCTCAGTATGTTTTCAGTTACCAATCTAGATGTAATATCCCAGAAACCACTTGCTCCATTATGATTAAATTTAGAACAATAAAATGTTTTGTTGCTCTATTGCAGCACTTACAAAAATGACACAGACTGGCCGGATGGTAATGCCGTAATTAAAGATCTAAATTTAGGCATCTGAAAGGTTATAGCTGATGGACCACAGATATGGTTTTCCACAGCGCTCCCTCTATTATTGCTCACTTCTTATTTGAACACTTCTCCCTTACTTAATAACTTTGGTACAATGGAGTATTAGGGCCATATTAAAGAAGAACATGTGAAAAGGTAGATGTTTTTTGGGGGGGGTTTTTTGCAGTTATGTGTAAAAAGGTTTTCACAAATAAATTCCTTTTTTAATTTGGTGAAATTAAAAGCACTTCATCTATCTTTTTTGAAAAACAATATTCTCATTAGAAACAATATGAATTATAACAATATAGATAAAGACAATCTGTGGAGAAAGAGTCCTAATAACAGTAGTAATACACTATTGTATTCCAGAGTGCTTTGGTTTATACATGCTGCTATCTTTAACCCTGACTTAACCTTTTTCCATAACAGCCTAATTTTATGCTTGATCCATGATGAAAAAGATAAAACAGAAATGCATGGCCAGAATAGTTTTTATTTTAGAGCCCCCTCCCTCCAAAATTTCCCCAACCATGTTTTCAGTGATGCTCATGTATCCTCAAGAGAAATCTAATCCTTTACTTTCACAGCAAAGGTCCCAACGTACAGTGGCCTTTGTATCTATGGTTACAGTCACTTTGTTGTGCAGAGGCACATATCAATACAATCCCTGATGGTAACACCATATGGCATCAATTCATTGTACACCATTTCCCCAATGTGCAGGACCTTTGCTGCTCGTGTCTGAGATGCCAGACCTGCTTGAGCTCCAAACCTTGAGGATCCATTCTCTGTACTATGGACATATGATTTGAGTTATGGCCAAAAACATGATTTCTAAAATCACAGTGATCTTGACCTTTGACTTCCAAATTCTTATCAGTTCACCTTTGAGTCCAAGTGGATGTTTCCTTATTCCTTATTGGACCGTCACAGGAGCACATTCAGTGAGACCGATTCCACCCAAATGCACCACTGAACGACACAGGATATCATTCCTGCCTGTGTCCATCAGACTGTTTAAATCCATCTTATGACCACATAATTCAAATAATTACACACAACTGTATTTTTGCACACTTATGTTTGTTTTTAATCATCAATTTGATAATATAGTGTCAAGTATATATTGTATAAATTGCTGTTCTAATTTTGCATATTAATAGAGTGTTATATATGCATAAATTATTTTTATTTATTTATTATTATTTCTTTGTTTAAACTTTCTTTTACTGTTGTATTGATAATTTCTTTCCTGCTACTTTTTATTCTACTTGAATGGAGTGACTGTAACACCTGAGTATTTTTTTTTTTAAATATATATTGCATTCCAAAAAATGGGATGCCATGGCTGTCTCTGTCAGAGGCATAAAAACTAAATCAACCCAGTTTTACAGAGCACAGACATCATACCGTTTTATGATAAAAGCTTTCCCTTTGTAGAACTGCTCCCTCAGCTTTTCCATGATCATCTGTTTGCGTGTTTTCTGATGAACACTGGCCTCACTGCCATCTTTGTGACTGCTGTTGCGGGAAGTGGTACTTCCTGCGGAAACAATTCACATTTTGAGAAGTAAATGAGCTGTAGCAAGGCACTTAGTTACCAATACAGTCTAGGAGGCGTAAACAAAAACTTCATTCAAAGGTCAGGGCAGCAGACCACAAGAAATTGTGTTTTGTAAATCAAGTCTAGAGAGTTTCTGAGTCACTATTCCTGCATGATCATTGATTCTGGGAAATATTAAAATAATTTAGACATGTTTACCTCTCTTTGACCTGGCAGAAGAGTGGAGAGATCGTTGAGAAATATGAGATCCTCCACTAGAGCTTTTGCGACGCTGGTAGGTCTGTGGTTGTGGGTATTGCACCTGGACGTGTCCTGAGTCTATGGATGTCCCAAAGGTTATGGATCTCAAGGTGTGAGTGGATCCTCTCCTCTCACGAACTAACGAGGATGCGGGTTCAGACTCCTTTTCACTGTCCTCTTTGTCTTTTGTCTCATCCTCTGACTCCTCTGGAGGAGGCGGTGGTTCTTTCTTTTCTTTCGTGTCATCCTCATCCCATAGACCATGGCACTAGAAATGGAGAATGGAGAAACACTAGATTTTAGGTATTTCAAGTATAGCTGATTAGGAGTCACCATTTTGACCTATAATGCATTTATAGTACACTCTGGAGTTGCTTGTTTAATGATAAACTTGTAAAAGTGCAAAACATACAGGATGTTTGCCTGTTTGCAATGTTATGGGCTGACTGACAAATATTCTTCACTGATCATATAAGCATAAATCACCTGTGTGAAATGAAATATGACATTAATTATGTTGTTCTGGCCCTACAACTGAGTAAATGTGCACCTATCAAGACCATGGGCATAAATTAATTGCTACAATTTTGGGGCTCATTGCAAGTTAATTTAGGGAGAATATTAATAACGGTATCAGGAGAAAATACTCATAAACAGAGGAACTCTGCAGCAGTTCTGTCTCGTGTACAGCTGTTGCAGTTTATAGCTTTGCCTACAGTTTATCTTTACCTTCAGGATGGATCTATGGAAGAACAGTGCCAGTAACTGGACTAGGTCATAGTGGACATAACCATCCTTCTTCTCCACACCGATGATGTTTGGAGGGTGATATGGTTTATTCTTTTCTAGACTCTGTTTGTGGAAGGGGAAGAATCCAAACTGGAAGAAGTACTTGATGACAATGGTTACCTGTGTGATAAGCAATCAGTGTTAGCCAAGAGTAAATACAGAGAAATGATGTCACAGAACATTACCTGTGCTCTACATGAATGACTGTTTTATCTGTACCTCAGTATAGACAATGGCAGTCATCCAGTAACGCTTGCTGGGCCGGGGCACTGACAACATGGCCCAGAGGAAGATGGTGATAGGAAGAACCAGGGTGACACAGGAAGCAGATATCATGTGGTTGATGATGATGACAAGGTAGCACACCATCTCTGAGTGGGCAACCAGCATATTATAAAGGGCGTAGCAGAGCTGGAGGATCAGGGGCTGGTTTTGGTAGAATTTGTCTGACTGCTCCAGCTCCTCATCATAAAACATTCTGAAATGAGAAAGGAATAGAAGTATGAATACTACTCTGAGACATATCTAACAAACAATCTCTGATGTAAATACGAACATACAAGTACACGTCAATCTAAATATACTATGGAGCAAATATATATTGCAGATAGGCCACCAAAAAAACATAATGGAAAAAACTAGAAAACTTGTTCAGATATAAAGAGATCTTACTACAATGACTTTTGACACATTTTCACTAAATGTCTGAAAATTTGCAAAAGAAAATACCAATTCATACACTTTACATCCACTGGTCTTGAATAGCTGCTTCTTAATCATCATAGTCATCAGAGGACATTTTAGGATTCTACAGGGCACCTGTGGACCTATGACATTTGTATCTTTCTTCCTGTTTTACATGACGTTCAGTATTTCATCCCTCCAAATGTGACCCTGCCTATTGTCACCGTTCATCTGTTGTCATTCTGTTTTGTTTTATTTGTTCTCATTTGCTTCAGTGTCTTTTCAACGTACTTGTTGAGCAGCAGTTCGCTGGCCGTCAGCTCCGTCGTCATAGATGGCATCACCAGGTCTGACCTGCTGTCTGAGCGGCTGTCAGGGGTCATAGCCATCATCCTCTTCCTGTCACTGTCACTCTCATCATCACTGACTTCCAGACGGTCAAAGCTGACTGCCTTGCTGTAGCTGGGAGGTACGTCAGCATCTGAGGTTTTAGAAGCGTCCGTATCAGGGGTGTAAAGAGGCCCGACTCCCCCCTCAGTCAGCATATAGTCCTGTTGTCCTCCACCATCTTCACTTTCAGTAGTAAAGTACTTCTCCTGAACTGAAGGGCCAAACTCTGTCTCCTCAGTCCTCAGGGAGGGGCCCTCATCTGGGCCAAATGACCCCCAGGGGGCCCCTTCACTCTCCTGGTCCTCTGTTAACTGTAGTCCCTCCTCACCCTTCTCTTTCTCCAACACCTCTTGCCCCTCACCCTCCTCTTCCTCCTCTTCCTCCTCTATCTCCCTGGGCTCTCCATCACTCCATGGGCCACCCTCTGCCCCTTCACTCACTTCCAGCTGCTGGGATTCCCAGGGGACCTGTTGCTTATCCTCACTTTGATCATGCTCATCCTCTACTTCTTCTATGGTGTCTGTGGTGCCTTGTCTGGAGAAGAGGGTGACACACTGGGTGGCTTCACTGTGTGGGACAAAAACAGCAAAAAAAACAAGGGAAATTGTGTTCAGTTCAACAAACTGTGTTAGTTTTCCTTTAAATTTCAGAACAAACATATTCAATCTATGAACAAACAAATAAAAAACTATCCTCACAGGATCATTGTATGCACCACAACTTGTTAACACAGTCATGTTAATAAAAATAGTGTTATTTCTATGTTGTTCTCGATAATTTGTAAATCCATCTGTCATGTGTCTCTATTTTTTCTATTCTTTTTCTGACTTTCCACTTTCTCTCTATCTTCTATTCTCTGGTCTCTTTCTCTCTCCCTTGCTCTGTTCACCTTTCACCCAGATCCTTTCCCTCCATTCACTGATTAGTGATGTGGCGCACCTGTTGAGTCAACTCTGGCTCTTCAGGTGCAGCACTACATAAACCCTGTTCAGTTTGCTTCTTGTTGCCAGATAATCAAGGTCTTCCTGTTATCCAGTGCTTGTTCCTAGTTCTCTGAGTTTCTTCGTGTTCCTGATCTGTTCTGTTTGACCCCTGCCTGCCAGTCTCCTTGTTTGACCCTTGCCCGCCAGACTACGTCTTCAGCTCTGCTTCCTCCTGGTTCCGATCTGCCTTCGTCTGACTTTTGATGCAAGCCCCAGTCCCGGACACCGACCTGCCTTCCGCCCTTGGACCATGCAACCCTTCTACTGCCCCAGCTAATGACCAGCCTTCCACCCACCGACTAAGAAGCCAGCCGTTTGCCCCGAACCTGGACCGACACCGACCACGTCTCCTGTCTGCTCCCCTGAAGAGTTGCCTCTCCTGCCCTGGATGTCCGTACACGGAGTATGGTTCAGTGAAAGACTTCTTTGGACTCTTAGTAGTAATACTACTCTGCTTCATTACCTTTGTACTTAAGTACAATAAATTGTTTAAAACTGATTCATCTGAGTTGTTCCTGCAATTGGGTTCTCTGAATACCTGTGACACCAACCCATAATTTCACAAAACAGAAACCACATTTCAGGTTATCATAGAATGTAAGAAACAAAGAAGCAATAGGAAATTAAATTTAAAATATAAAAGAAATGACATTTTTAGCAGGGGGGATAATACAAGTATGAGTCATAATAAGTTCTTGTGTTTGTATGTGTATATGTATATGATTGTGAGCTGGTGAATTCAAGCAATCATCTGTTCAGACCACTTTACCATTCTAAACATTTAGTTTAGAAATATTTTATAATCCAAACTTTATCAGAAATACAACTGAGCGTCAGTATGTAAAATGTTAATGGATGACAACTTGAAGGATAGGACGTTTTCAAGTCGTCATTTTTTTAAAAATCATGCAGAAAAGCACAAAATTAAGTTAAAAATAAAGAAACTGGCATTTTTAAAATGAGAAATATTGCTTTTTAGTTGGCACATAGGAAGATGAAGAGGCATAAATACAAGTCATATTAAATGACTGTGCATGTCAGCGTCTCTGACAGTGGTTTATATATGGATGATGAAGAGACCAGGCACCTGGACAGAAAGCTGCTCCCACTGTCCATTGATGAATTGGACACATCCAAACCATACATCTTTCGCAGTTTGGGCCTGGCGCGCTCGCTGGTTTTGGGAATGCACTCTGGCATTCCATCCAGTTCATCCAAGGTAGATTGGCGGGAAAACAGC
The DNA here is from genome assembly GCA_030068375.1 of Ostorhinchus rueppellii. Classification (NCBI taxonomy): domain Eukaryota; kingdom Metazoa; phylum Chordata; class Actinopteri; order Kurtiformes; family Apogonidae; genus Ostorhinchus; species Ostorhinchus rueppellii. Next base: position 30,095,088 of record JAQQZY010000010.1, on the reverse strand, counting down.
ATGGTGGCCTCAGTGTAGCCACTGAGAGGTGGTGAAAGTGACAGATGGGATGGTGAGTGATTAGACGGATGACGTTAGGTTACAAAGCACAAAGACATTAGGTGGAATATAACCACACACAACAGTTACACAACAGTGTAAACAAACAGTATGAAAACTAAGCAAAATGGATTGGTTTTCTTGTCGTGTGACTATACAAATGCAGCCAAGCAATGAAGATGAAATGGCTCCATGATGAAGAAGACCAGATGACAGAGCTGGGCGATAAAATGATGACAATATATATCATGAAATAACTTTTCCTCAATAGAAATATGAGACATGCTCGATACAGTTTCGATTAATTCGTCCATGTTTTGACAGACATAAGAACAGCCAATCATAATTAAGTAGCACTGCACCAAACCAATCACGCTAGAACCACAGCAAGTTAGGTTGACGCCCATAACACAGGTGTAAGAGCCAGCCGCAGCATACACGCTAATGTTTGCGCTGCGGTGGGAGATACTGAGTGTTCCCTCAGGAGAAAATTCGACCGACAACTCGGGCGACTGAAAAGTAGAGTGCAGCATAGTAGACAGGAGTCAGACATTCAAAGCATATTACATTTCACTTTCAGTTTACGCCAGTTATGGCAGTTATGGAAAATATTACCCCATCATTGTACCCTGACGATGGTCTGTTTTGTTTGTGTTCTCTTTTAAAACTCAAAAGCTTTTACCTGCTGGTCAGACTTTTAGTTCAGTTTTAAATATATGTACTTGTTTTATTTATCTGAAACAGTTGTATAATGTTCTTGTATAATGTTCTACACATCTGTCATGTTCAACCTCTGAGAGAAAATATATCATACTGAAATCATAAAAAACCTTCTGATGTCTTCACAACTAGCTTATGAGAAATGAAAAATTTAAGTTTGACAAACATAGTGATTTGATTTATATTGTGATACATATTGATATTGTGTCCTCCCCGTGTCTGCGTGGGTTTTCTCCGGGTACTCCGGTTTCTTCCCACAATCCAAAGACATGCATTGATAGGTTAATGGGCTAATCTAAATTGCCCATAGGTGTGAATGTGAGAGTGAT
>JAQQZY010000010.1:30082474-30093900 GCA_030068375.1 Ostorhinchus rueppellii | reverse complement strand
GTAGCTGGGATAGGCTCCATGTGACCCCCGTGACCCTAGTGAGGATTAAGCGGGTATAGAAAATGAATGAATGAATGAATGAATATTGATATTGTCATGATTCTGTTCTTTGATCTCTCTCCTCCTCTGACTTGACCTTAACTTTCACCCATTTTCTCCTCCCATGCTGTAATCAGCCAATTCAGCACACCTGACGTGCCCAGCTGTGGCTCGTCAGGTGTGGGCTTTGTAACCTGCCTTCTCCTCTGTCTCCTTCGCCAGATTGTTCAGTATCTCCTGACTCTCTCTACATCCTGACTCCCGCCAACCTTATAAGCCTGACGTCTGCTCCCGCCTGCTCTGACCTGCCTTTGCCTGTTTCTGATTCATTGAGTACCCCCAGATACCCGACCTGCCCTTCTGCCCCTCAACCACGGCTCTGTCTGATCTACGCTTGGATTGTATGGTTTTGACCCCCAGACCGTCCCCGACCAGGATTTCTGCCAAGCCCCACGTATCACAAGGACTGCGGACACAAGATAACCAAGGATCCTTTTTGGAACTGTGTTTTTGGACTCTTTATTATATTAGTGAAGTGTTATTTGTACTTTGGTACAATAAACTCTGTTCAGGTTTAATCCTCTGTGTATTCATACATTTGGGTTCAGATCTAGAACATTACAGATATCGTCTGATATGGAAAAACATTATTGTGATATGATTTTTTTTTTTCCCCATATCATCCAGCCCTACCAGAGGATGACTTAAAATGTCTTTATTAATGCTATATTAATCATGTTATTTTCTTCATTAGTCAACTTTACATTTTGTGGCAGTCAAAGCTGAAGTGTCTGTTTTTGGTTTCTGGTATCACTGGGGGAAATACAATAGTTGAAAAAAGGTTTTGGACAACCTTAAAATTTACACAATCTCAAATACTATCATGAAATATTTACAGAAAAATCTTCTGTGTGTTTGAAAGGTGTGTTCTTGTGGTGTGTTTTCACTGCACCACCAATTTTTATGTGATTGTCATCTCGTGTCTCACGCTGTTTGTTGCTGTCGAATTGTTGCTCTTTTAATTGCTACTGTGGCAAAAACAATTGCCCCCCGAGGACAAATAAAGATGTTGAATCTTGAATGATTTTTATTTTTTTTGGTTATTAACAAGAAAAAATAGCAGAACTAAAGTCTTAAATATGTCATACCTTGGATGTGTTTCAAGAGGCATTTTCTTGCTGAAAAATCCAGGTTTAACTTCAACAGAAAAGTGCACATGTAGTCCAGAGAATGTAATTCTTTATGCAGCATATGAAAAAAGCACGGGGTGTCCAAAAACTTTGTTCAACCACTGTATTCCAATAATTACTTTTCAGAATATTTTAGTTAGAGGTTTTCAAGTAGTCCAAGTGGAACTTTGTTTACAGGCGAGAGAAAATCCATCTCATGGCACAACATTTTGGCTCAGGTGACTTCAGAGAAGGGGGCGTTTAACATGGACTTGTCATGTCTTCCTGTAAATGTTATATTTTGACACTGTGATCATGTATTTATTAATTCATTTTGCAAATTACTTAATCCTCTATAGGGTGGTGGGGTACTGGACCCTATCCCAGCTCTCATTGAGTTTAGGCAGAGTAGATCCTGGACCAGTTGCTAGTTCATCACGGCTGTGTCAGTGATTATCTGTATTTATATTTATTCTTTTGATTTGACCTGCGAGGAGAGAGCTGCAGAAGGAAGGTGTGTGTTTGTAAATGTTGGTGTGTTGACAGCCTCCTGCAGGTTTAATTAGTTCTACTTTAGGTTTTAACAACTTTATGTGCTGTGAAAAGTTATGTAAAATTTCAAACAAGGAAAAGGATAAGTGAGGTTCAGTTCACCTCCCCTCTTTGTGTACCTGGATATGCTGTCTCTGGAGGCTGTAGAGTCCTGGCTCTCCATTCGGTAGCCTCCTCGCCTCCTCCTGACCCTGCTGGAGCCTGAAGCGGACTCCTCCTCACTGAGCTGATCCAGACTAGATTGCCTGGATATGTTTAGCTTCATTGCCTTCTGGTAGTAAACATGGATGCTCTCTCTGGTTGGTACATTACCCTGAAATAGGAGAATTTATCAAATAAATGTTTTACTGACCCAATTTTCTAAAAATAAATGACTAAAAAGACTTATACCTATTCATTTACATGTCAAACACTAATTGTGGAGGTTGCTGTACCTTTTTGACCTCCCTAGTCAGCATGCAGCGCTCTATACGCAGAACAGTGGAGATGTCGATGTACTCCCTGCACATGTCATTCATCCACTTAGTGAAACTGTCCACCGTTGTCTGGAACAGGACCCAGGTGAACTTAATGATGTTGAACACCCTCTTGATGATGTTGTCTGAGGGAGAGAACATGACAGTGATTTTTATGTCTTAACATTTCCATCATAATTTTATAATCACACTTCCACAAAGGTAACTCTTTGCATATCTGGATGATGTTTTGCTTCATATGAGTAAATTATTAAACCTGATCATCAGTTACTCTGCTTTTAAAGTATGAATTTACAGTTTGTTCCTCACTTCCTGTGAGTGGAAATTTGTATTTAACTGACACTGACTGTCAGGTCCTGAATTAAGAATAAGGTAGTGTTGTTTTTTTTACAAACTACGAAAGACAGTGACCTGGAGACACAATGGCCCTTTGGAACCAGGTTTCCCTGTCTGTCACTACCTGCTCATCCCTTTAGTTCCTACAAGCTCATCCTCATCAATGCTCATCCTAAGAATACTTACAAAGCACTGATGTTCCAAACTTATAGCGCTAATTTTATTATATCTTTCTATTTATTTTACATCAAAATCCTCTGTGAGCACCTGACCTGGACCAGCAGACTTTTTGTTCTCATCTCCTTTATGTTCTCCTTCCAACAGCTCACCAAGATCTATGGTCACATGGCCTGCTGGAGTGCAAAATGAATTATCATTCAACAATTTTTCCTGTCGTGTTTATTGAGAAAAGTATAGCTCTTCTTACCTTCTTTCTTGTTTTTTCTGTGCCTAACTCCCTTGGTGTATTTCTTCCAAAATTTGCGTTTCTCTTTACTTCGTGCCTTCAGTGCAGATTTGGGGTCTGTGATCCAGGCATGGTAAAGAAACTGTCAAGCAGAGAGAAACAGTTTGAGTAAACAGCAGGGGAGCTAATGTGAGCAGTAACACAAAGTACAAAAAATACAGGACACAAAACAAAATTAAAAACAAATTAAATGCTTTTTTCCATATTTTAGTCCATTAATTGTAGGTCCTGAATATTATATTCAGAAGCATTTTCCATAAACTTCCTCATGTTGTTTGCTTGTGTTTGAGAAACTTGAAACCTGACATATTACTTTCATTTTCTTGTATCTTGTATATGTGTAGGTATAGTGTTGTATATTTATTCATGCTAAAAGTCAGAAAATTCATAGTACTCTTTTCTTAATGTCTATGTTAGCAGAATAGTATTAGACAACCAAATATGTAGCCTATGAGGTAGCAAATTAATGTAGCAATGTTTACTGAGGGAATAGTCTGTGTTGAATTATAGCCTTTGTAAATACACTGAAGAGCAACCACAAGCACTGTTCCTTAAACATAACAGAAAACACAAATTCCTCTTCGAAAAAACAATGCTTCCACTTCCACCAAAACTACAGAGTTGTTTGGTTCTTTGAGGATATTACACAAATAACTAAAACAGATAGAAAACAGAAGTTCATGCAAATCTTTTCAGGTCATGCAGCCAGCCAACACCACAGAGAGGAGCAACATACACTCTGTGTTGCTCTCTCTCCCATCTTCATGCATTATCCATGCTGTCTTTTTGATTAGTATCAGTTAATGATATCAAAACGAACACCAAACATGAGCTGGAAAGGCATTTGGTTTGTGAGCCAACGGGCATGCTGTGATGTCAGCTCAGGTGATGAGTAAGAGGTTAATACCTTGCCTGCCTTTACTACATACTGTAGCACAGTTTTAGGCAGCTTTATGATAGACTTGGGCAAAGCCAGAACAGCAGAGACAAACTTCCCAATAGCTCGCTTCAAAGAGGAGAGAGGATTAGAGAGGATTAGTAAAAGATGCTACTGTTAGGAACAATCAAAGGTTAACTGTGTCAGCAAACAGTGAAAAGAAAAGTTTTATATATTAGTGCTATTATTCTTATTCTTTTTTAAAACAGATTCTAGTTGAAGGTTAGTTTAAAATCCTATGTATGAGTGCAGTAATATGAGAGGAAAAAAATTATAGTAAACAAGTGAAAAAGTAAGAGCTTACTAAACCCTCGTCTGGTCACACAACACTTTACCTCTTTTGCTCACTGATACCATTCCTACCCAGGGATTCATTTGGAGCCTTAACTTTCAATCTTTTTAAAAGCATTTAAAAATTTGAAAAAAAAAAAAAAAAAGCAAAAAGCGGGAGAAAGGCACAAGTAAAGAACATGGTTGTAAAATCTGAAAAGCACCAGGTGAACAGTCTTGGACAAATGGGATGGACAAAAATCTTGGATGGACAGAATTCCAGTATTATACATCTGCCCGCCTGCCCAACAATTTACTGTAAGATCTTAAATTCTGATCAGACAGGAACATACAAGAAATACAGTGATATACTCGATAAACTTGAAAACAACATGAACACTTTATTTATTATATTTTTTGAGTTAAGAGTAGTGTGAAATGCAATGTAAAATATATCAAGACAAAATTTAAACATCAAGACCAAGTTCCATTATTTAAATAAATATTATTTTGTTAACTTAAACTTCCGTATAAAGAAATTAAATTAGTGTGACAAAAAGCAGATTAAAAGTATCACTTTACCCTGAAGCATTTTGGAAAATGAGCTACTTCTTAATCACCTGAAATGCTGACTTCTTTGGCGGCTCCTCATCTTTTTTCTCTTCCTCCTCCTCTTCTTCTTCACTGTCAGTTTCAAACAAATAATAGTCTCCACTTCTAACCACTGAAGGGCAGAAGGTAAATATAGTTATATTCGGTGACATAAAGGGTAATTGCTACAATCATAATTAGGCTCATGGCGTATTCCCCTGCTGTAAAAGGCAGGAAATACTTTGCAACCCAAAACTCTTAGAATCAATCGTAAACATTCATTACATAGCAAAGACTAAACTGAGTTTACACATTCATAAAAAAAAATCACAGCAATAAGAGGAAAAAAAGAAAATGGAGAGATTACATGACACATTAAAATGTTAGTAAGACTGCTATGAATATGAGCACAAAGCACCATAATAAGGAATTCCTGTAAAGACTCTTATTCCAGTAGCACAGACGCCATTAAAATAAAGTCACTCCAGACTAGTTAAGTGTCAAAAGCAATGGCATAGACGAGGCTGGCTTATGTCCTTGAACAGAACCACAGTGGGTGGGAGATGAGGGAGGATGCTGGGATATGGAGATGAAACATCAAATGACAAGAGATAAAATGGAGAAATAATTTGAAAATGTCATGTGGGGGTGGAGTAAGATATGAGACATGAGTTCAAGCCAAACAGGCAACCACTGTATCGACTCAGACAGAACTACTATACTGTACTTTTATTTAGCAAAAAGAGACTGTCAATTTTTTGTTGCTTGTTTACAAACTTGATCTTTTTTTTAACCAACTCAAACTCTTTTTCATTCTGGGTAACACCTGTTGGTTGATCATGTCTGCAGGCAAAGAATGAATTAATCCTTTATCCTTTATTCCAGTACTGAGAATAAAGGTGAGTCAGTTCATGTCTTTGCATGAAAATATTTCATCACAGAGCGATTCTCTGCTGTGGGCTCTTGAGGTGAAACAGATAATTGTGTTTTAAACAATGTCAAGTACAATCATCCAACCAAACATGTCATCATTTTCTCTTTGCATATCATTCATGTCATTGTGTCTATTTAAGGCAACCCTCCTCTGTACAAAAACAGACAGTTTTATAGAGTATTTTGAAAGTCAAGTGCCTCTTCAAACACAGTTTCTACATGTAACAAGGGCCCCTTAAACAGAGACAGAAAAGGACTACAGTTTGGATGGAGAAACTGTTCCATTGGTGCCTTCAGGGCCCTGTGGCAGCAAGGGAATCCTCAGTATTCTGGTCAAGGACACAAGGGCCAATTAGAGTGGAGGAAGAGAATATAAAAGAGGTTGGGGGGTCAACCTACTGGAAGCATGGTCAACCCACGGCCTCCACCACTGCTTTTTTTTGGTCTTGGCTTTCGTTCGCTGTGCTCCTAAAATTTCACAAATACATCAGTGCAACATTTCATTGACAAAATTAATCATTTTATGAGGCTGCTCTTATAAGTCAAATACAAATAAATACATATTATTACACAAAGCTGTTTTCTGTTTTAACATTTATGGCCAAAGAAGCTTTGATTAGGCATTAAAATACCATCTCTCATTTTCATTAAGCACTACTGGTAATCATGCTGCTTCTACATTAAGACCCGTTTCACATGTACGACAAATCATTATCAGTCTTAGTAATACCATCATCGTCATCATCATCGGGCTGGATGAGGGTTGGTCCTTCTCCAGATTCCTGCGTCATGCTCAGCATCCTCTCTTTGCCTCTCTTAAACTTCTGCTGCCTCACCTTAATGCGCTCCATCCTGATTAGATCAGAGAGATGGTGAAGAGATGCAATGTATCAACATAGGAGAACATCAGTGACGACCTAGCAGACTGATCATAAACATCCACAGGCTTCATATGGAAATTAGTGTACGTTGCAACAGTGAAGTGCTCATTAGGGAGAAGAAGCGGATACTATAAGAGCTTATGAGTAACTCCTGAGATAACTATTAAGTGGTGGAAATACATTGACTTCATGTAGTATGATATACTCAGAGTTGGCTTCCGGTAAACACCATGGATTGGGGCAGGTATTACTTTTGGATTTGTCATATTCACTTACTTCTGGACTTAATTAGGCCTGATAAGTTTAATCACTTTCATTTGAGACTTGAAATTCTGAAACATATGATCAAGAAGTATTCCAAAGCTTCATGGTGATCAAAAACACCAACCAAATCCAAAAAACATATCAGTGTGGAAAATGATTTTAAGTTCTAAAATATACAACTGTGTTTTTTTTTCTTTTCTGTACTTGAGAGGAATTCACAAATCCATATTGAAAATCATCTGAACAATTTTGTTTCTTACCAACAGATATTATATTTATTATTTATTTTTGGGAGTTGTAGAAGAGAATTTTAAAAGCACACAATACAGACACACTACAATTTACACTGAAATCCTGAGACTAAATTTTATATCATATTTATTATATATTGTTACATTTTGATAGAGTAAAGTCACGGGAGAGAAAACTAGAATTGCACATTTCAGGCCACAATACACCACACTACAAGAAGGCTGTTTTATTTTCTTTTTTTAACAACCACACATGCGGAAAATGCACAGACTCTAAGGTAGCAGTACAGAGTGTTCAGTGATGGTGTCAAACTGAAATATTCCTTTTGCACAGTTAATTCAGCTACTCTCCTCTATTAGACATAACGTGAGTCATATAACTTTACAGGAACATGCTTTGACTGCATATTTACAACATGCAATGTAACAAACAATCACATGACCTGGTGACACTGTAAACCATGTGATTAAGCACAAACTGTTCCCATAACACATTCTATGTGGCTCGCTACAATATATTATATTCATATTTCTTTTTTTTTTCTAATTTTGTAAAAAATAATCTCCAGTTTTTTCAATTAGTTCTTGTTTTCTTCAAGCTTTTGTTTACTTTTCCAAAGTTGTTGGTTTTTTTTAAGTCATTCCTTCTCCAACCAAATATCCTATTTATTGAGTGCAGTGTTCTGCATATTATTGTCTTGGGAAAGCAGTAAGTTAAATATATAATTCTACCGGTCTACTTAAATACACAATTTATGAGTAAATTCAGAATTAAAAGAACATTAATGCTTCTTTTAAATTTAAGCAAAGTAATTATTATAACTATTTGGAGTCTCACTGTCGCTTCAGCTGCTCCACAGATTTACTCTCCTCTTCCAGTCTGGCTCTCACTGCCTTCACTATAGTGGCTTGGAACAGCTCTGCCCCCCTGAAACACAAAGACACACCAATAACTAACTAACCAATAAACACATATATACACAAATATATCCTTGACAGATGACTGCAACTCTAACATGACTGTAAAGTAGCAGTTTGTATCATTAACACTTAATTTGTGTAAACACAAAACTGCAGTATAGGGTCTGCATCCAGAAGCATCCTCATTGCAACACCCCCCCCACACACACATACACACACCACCACCACCACCACCTCCCCCCACATTTCCACTGTGCTTTGAGCTGAAAAATGTAAAGTTTTGGAACAGCGCTGCACTGGTCAACAAAACTTATCTCTCATCAACTATTTAAAATCAATAAGAGGCAGATCTTACATCAGTGATAGAGGAGAAACTCACTCAACCAGTTCTTTATGATCTAACACTGAGGGATTACCATAAAAAATACCATAAAAGACCTGAACATCCATTACACTTTGAAAACTACTGTGTGAACAAGGCATTTGTTCATGTCACTCTGATGCAGCCTCTGGCTAAAATATATCTCCCATTCAATCACATGGCTCCATGTTACCGTAATGGACCTACAAGTGCCTCATCTGGAAGGATGTCATTAAATCTAAAATGTATTTTCCAAGATACTGCTGTTAACAGCCCTGGTCCCTGTTCTGATAGTGATACTGTACTATAACTTCATGTTGATAGTGACTGACAGGACATCTCTCAAATGAGGCAAATATGCAACAATAGTATTTTAATACAATAATGAATAATGAAGTAATGTGGGACAGATTGTAACCATAGCAATAAGTGTTCTGAAAATAAGGTTCTGAGCATTTTCAATACAAAAATCTGCAGAGACACACAGACCCTAAACTCTGCCCAAACTCAACATTCGCTTTCAGTATAGTGGAATTTTTAAGACTTGAATGACATGCATTTCTGCTGATCTTAAGTGCTTTTTCTCTTTTTTATATTCAAAGTGTGACCATCTGGATAATGGGGTTGATTCATTTTCTACATACATCTTATTACCTTGAATCATCACAGCCTTGTTTAATAGGAAAAATAATTGATTGTAAAAAGGTCTATTCAACTTTCCTCTGATCATGTGTGCACCCCTAATGTGTGCACAAGATCTGCACAGGACTTTGAATAAATGGGCATGTATTCATACTCTGTATGTGAACATTTGATAAAGGCCATGCATTCAAAGAATTTGGTTAATCAGATTAAGTCCAAACTAGTATCAGTTACCCTCAGAGAAACTAGTACCAGTTTGGTAGAGACTGCTGGGTTAGCTGCACTCGTAATCTTTTTGGTTACACAGGTGCCATGAAGTGGTCTGGCTCAGCCTCAGTTCTCTACCTGGATGCGAGGATCTGTGAAGCTCTGATATCAGCCACCACATGGAGGAAGTAATAGCTCATGAAGACTCGTCTCTGCAGCAGCAGGAAAGCAAAGCAGATACTGTCCCAGATGATCCCTGCCTCATCGCTGGGCAGCTCACAGCGTTTGTCAGCAGCTGTTGTACAGAGCAGTTGTGAAGAACAGGCATTTGCAATTTGATTGTTATGATTGATGATGGTGATTATTATTCATTATTTCTGCACTATGTGATTTGCTAAGTTCTGAATCACACAAATAATTTGTACTATGATCTGCACGTCATTACTATTGGTGTCAGCTGTGTAGTAAAAGTAAAACATCTTCAAACTGAAGTACTGAACATGATAATGGGTCTTGCTTATAATTGGTGAAGACATTTTAGATATTATAAAATATCATTCCTTTGTATTCTATTCTAATAGTGTAAGGCTTAATGACAGCAAATTAGCCTGAATATTTTAGCTTCTTGGAAAATACACTGCGGGAGTCTACTGTAGCAAATCCCACTACCACTAGGATAACAGAGGATGTTTCATTTGAAGTTTTTGAAAATAAACTAACAAATACTGCCATCATCTTACACAGATGGTCTTGATTGGTATCGATGTTGTATTCCTTGATAGTGCAGGCCAGACTTAACAGCTGAATTAACCAACAGTGGTCCTTAATCAGAGAATTGATGTATCCACAAGCCAAGATCTAGAAAAAACCCAGACAAAGAATTCTTCATCATACTTTTTTCTATTTAACATTGTCAAAACAAATGGAAAGAACAAAAGGCACTTGAGATGATAACATCAGTGACTGACTCAGAAAATACCTTGCCATCTTTTCCATTAAACTATGACCTGAGATAATCATGTATATTTCAGAACAATTGTTGTCTCGAAGTGTGTCTCTTAGTCTCTCAAATACAGACATTTTCAGCCATGGACTGAATTAAATCATCTTTGTAGACAAGTTGCAGCACACTACTCACAGACAGAATGTTCTTCATAGTGATGACAAAAATGTTGTAGGCGATTAAGAAGTCCCAGTAGCGGAGGATCCTTTTGATTGGTTTCAGTAAAAGCTCGCCACCAAAAAGCAGGAAATAGAAGCAGGCCACTAGGTAGCCCATGCAGAAGACACTGATACGTGTGGTTCCAGTGATGAAGATAATGGTGAGGACAAACCAGAACAGATAGCTAAACATGATGACCTTCAGCATGTCCAGGTAAGATCTAGAGGAAAATACAGAATATGCATTTTAATACATAATGCATTTTTATCAAAAAAAAAAAAAAAAAACTCATCAAGGACAACAACCAAGACAGTAGATTACAGCACAGGTTTTATGAAAACTTTCTTTTATGACCCAAAATCTGATACAAACTGTATATTAAAAGTTATTAATAACTTCTAAACCTAAAGGATGTAATCTAATATAGATTGATGTAGAAAACATTTGCTTCCTCAATCACCACTAGTAATTTAGTTCAACATCAGCAAAGTACTGAATGTCAAATGTTATGTAATGCTTGTGGTTATTTTTAATAACTGAGAGACACACTGCAGTTGCAATAAAATTCATGTATGTTTAGTAGTTTGTAAAAAGTACAAATATTTAAGTCAAAGTCAGCTTTATTGTCAGTTTTGCTATATATACAAAAGACTGAACCTGCAAACTCTAAGGCCCATGGTGCAACAGGAACAATGCAGAAAACATATATATAAAAATAGAATATTGCTATAAACAGCAGGGGGTTGAAGAAACAAAAAATAACAATGAAGTCGTAAAAGTAAAGTGACAGATGAGTTATTGAGTTAGTAAAATAATTTAACAATGATGTTACTTTAAAGAGCTGAAATCAGCAGCTGAGCTAGTGTGAAAACATTTTCCTAGGCTGTCAGGAGCAAAGGAACACCAATAAGTCAAGTGTGTGAAAAATGTTTCAAAACAAGGTTCCTCAAAGAAAAGAGAATATCCAT
>JAQQZY010000010.1:30058984-30082374 GCA_030068375.1 Ostorhinchus rueppellii | reverse complement strand
ATTCTGTCCATCCATATATTTCACCCTCTCTGGTACAAAGTATTTTTTTTAATGTGCATTTTCTATGCTGGTTTCAAATGGCCATAGCATTTAGTTTTTTATAGAGCAGCCGATTTGTAAAGTGAAGTAAAATAATACCAAGTGTTTACTGTTTTGAGCATTGTCATTTAAATGTCTGTAACCAAAACATGTATTTAACTTCATTCTATATTAAAATGTTGATAGAGAAGCATATGATTATAAAAATACCCTGCCAAATTTGACTGCTATTTTTTTTGTTTCATAAGACTTTTTTTCTTTTTTTATTTAACTGTCCTCATATAATATAAACATATAATTTGGTTTGAGGTCCATGAAGCTCAAAGTACTCACTATGGATACCAACCAGCCGAGCTACATTACAAACAAGAATGCAAGCTTCTTACATAATGAAAGTCAAAACAACATTTCTGGTCATTCTGTTGCTATGTGCATAATCTACTCATCCATCACACTTAGTGTATCACTTAGTGTCAGGCCACCGGTAGGAGTCGAATCAATGAATGGGAACCAGAGCTGAAACCTGACTCCTGTCACTCAGGACAGGTACACTGCTGCACACTTGTCTGTGTATCTAACATGCTAAAAGCATGTGCATAGATCCTGTTTGCCAAATGTGAGACCGTTAATATGAGGTGTATTGTAAACATGGGAAGCTACATGCATTAATTTAATGAACCTTGGGAAAACAATGCTGTAAAGGAAGGAGCTATGATGAAGTGGGTTTGCACTGGACTCTGTGTTGATGGGCCGGAATAGCTGAGTGAGTGTCCTTCTTCATCAGAGGGGGAGAAAATACCTTTTCCATACTTAAAAGCTATTTATTGAGTTAGAGTACAGGGCAAAAGCGTCTGAGTCTCGGAGTGACGGACAGAGTGTTTTTGTGGATTATGGATTTCTCCCCCACCCCGTATCCGTAATTTGATCCTGGAGGGAAACGATGGAATAAGTGCAGAGCTGCTGCGGCGTGGACAGACAGGCTGTGCAGCTCTCTTTCTCTTTACTAGCGCTTGTTGATGGACACAGAGTGCGTTAATAAAAGACTTGTCCACTTTGCGCATCAACACAGTGGAATGTGAAGAGCACATAATCAATGACTGTGGACAGGTCAGGATGCTCCTGCTGTCCTTCTAACTCCCCCTCTAAACCCCATCTTCATCTTTTTTTTTACATGCAAAGTCAGGTTCTAGCCCCAGATTCAAATGTTGGATGACAGCCCAAATTCTGAATTATACATACAGTGGGTGTTCAATAACACCTCTTACAAAGCTACTGACATAAGTTACTGTCATCCATCAATTTTTTGGACCTTTATTTGTCTAGGATAAGGGATTTGCTGAGTGAGTATGTTCTTATTCAGCACCACCCCACTTAAGATTTCTACAGTTACAAAACTAGAAGCCAAGTACAACAACAGATTTTTAGATTTTTTTTTAACTGAGCTACCCTCTGAGCAGTAAAACTGGAGAAACTGGTAGTGTGGGAAGGATTTCCAACAAGCGACTTGCCTCTGGACTGGAGGGAATCATACTGTTGCTTTTCACAGTGACAGGTTCACAGTCACCTATGGCTCTCCATTTAACACAAAAACCTACTTTTCTCATAGTCACAGGAAATAGATAACAGTTTCTGTCAACAGTGGTTCTCAAAGTGGGGTCTGGGGACTCCTGGCCATCTGCAACCTGTAGCTGGAGATCAGCAAAATAAGTATCTAGTAGTAATACTAAGTTGCAGTAAAGTATAAAACTGTGCTGTACCATCAAAACCTGCATATCAACAAATGGGAACAATGTGTATCAGTGAAAGTATTTGTCCATTACTCCTACCTACGTATAAAAGAAATGCTGATATAACTCTGGTTAGAGAAATTCTGATATATCTTGTAGTTTTATCCATGTCTTAGTTCTGAGATCAGGATGGAGATCATGGTGCGCTGCTGTCTGCACATTCTGCCTTGCACTCTGTCCTCCATCTAGGTAGGTGTAGGTGAGATGTCTGCAGTGCAAGGTTCATAGACATATTTTGCCTAAACTAGCTGCTTCTCTCTCCTTTACCAATGTCCATGCATCTGTCAGTTACTATGTTGTCCTTAAAACTGAGCACATCATTAGGACTGTAGAACTTTGTACATCAGGATGTGCATTTAGAACTTGATATTGAAAGCTCCTGTACTTAGTAATCTATTCTCACGAGCCTGTTCTAATAAATGTTTTTCAGCATTATACATCCAGTTTTCTCAGTGTTCTTCAGTATCTTTCAACATTTGCTCACAGAAAAATTCCCTATTAGTTCTAATAGATAATGCCAATCTGTCTTTAGGTGCAAAACTTTTATTATATGGATTGTTGGTAGTAAGATTTTACTTATTACGATTATGAAACGGTCCTTGGAAAATGTTTTCCCCAATAACGGATCCCCAGGCCCCAACATATATGACATTTATACTGGCTCAGTCATGCTCTACTAACACCACAATTGTGAGAACTGCTCTTATGTAAATTAAATTCAAAATCTAATGTAATCATTGAAACATGAGTTTAGGATCAGAGTCCAGGTCATATCTATATCCAGGCACGTATACTGTAAAACATGATTACAAATAAGGATCAGCCTTCATACCTGCAATGGATAAAATCAGGGACAGGGTTGTGGACACTAAAGGAAGCTGCATCCAGGTCTCTGCAGATCTCCACGTTGTCTCCAGCCATAATACGTACTGCTGCCTTGTTTTCATCCTCAAAGACCTGCCTCTGGAGAGAGGCACAGAGGAGTAACATGAAATCATCTAAGACAGGAGACAAAAGAAGAAAAGCCATTAATATCATAAAAAATCAGCAACACACATCTGAAGATGATGAATGATTGTTTAGCCCAAATGACACATACAGATGAGGAATGTTGAACTGGGTTTGGTGTGGAAATCTGGAACATAGAGCCACTTAACCACTTTGGAGTCAGTTGTAGAGTTAGGAAACCTCCAGGGATAGTCTGAAATGAAAACCATTATCAAAAATACTGTATAAACACATGCAAATGTCACAATTATCAAATTTGCTATAAAAAAGGACAACATGGGGAATAAAAGCCTTGACAGAGTTTATCTCAATTCTACATGCGTTTTATTACTTAATCCATTAAAAATTTTGAAATTAGGTCCATGGATTTTCACTCTAAGATGGTGCAGACAGTAACAGCAAAGCCATTAATCATGGTAGTCCTGCTAAATTGATTAGTCCATGAACCATGTAATTAAATGACAGAAAATTACTAAAGAGTATAATCCAATCTTGTGAAATGAAAAAGTGTTACTACTTATCTTTGTTTTGTACCATTGTGAAAGGTTCAAAATAAGTAATTAGGCTATAGACATATAATATAACATTGATCTGAAATAAAAAATCATGAAATGAGGCTGATATTGCAGAAGATGCAGTCTCTCAGTCACTGTCTCTCTGATCAATGCAAGTGCAATCTGGACTAATGGACCACACACACCTTTACAGGCTGCAGGTGGGATTCCGATGCAGACAAAGTACTGGAAAGTCAGCATGCAGGCCAGGAAGCAGCAATACTTTGGCCAGATTTCAGCAATGGCTTTCCTTCTGCGCCTGTACATGACTGCTATCAGTGCAAAGGCATGAAGCATGGCATAGAAGTCCATGCGCTGCCCGATTACATTGACCCCCAACAACAGGCACGTCTGTTGGAAGAACATCAGAACATGTGGTGTCAACATAACAGTACATTTCATTAGCCTCATAGCATAATTGCAAAGTCATACACTACATGGACACAAAGTATTGGGGCCTATTGAATTCAGGTGTTTCTTTTCCAATGGAGGTCCATTATACAAAACAATAATGACAAATATCATAACGTAGTTTTATGTTGTGATAAAGATCATCGCAGTGGTTAGTTTAGTTTAAATTGTTACATTTGCTTCCAAAATACCTCAGAGATGGTTTTTACTTCATTTCTGTCAACATCGAGTCTTTTCTTTTGAATTCGATTATTTTATAGCCATGACTATGATCTTAAATGTTCTAGCTCTAAATTTAAAAAAACAAAAAACGTTGTGACTGTAATAATTATATATATATATATATCAATCATGATTAATCTGATTAAAAATTCTAACACAATTAACCCATCTGCAGTGCAGAGTGACTCATTAATGGAAAGCATATGTTAGTTACATACATTGTGACATTTGCCATTATTTCATTATTGTTTTGTATTCCAGATCTATGTTTGAAAAAAAATACCTCAACTGAACATGTCCCAATACTTTTGTCCATATAGTATTTTAGTTAGGCAATTATGCTATGAGGCTAACAATATATAAGTGAACTAACGACATATGCGGCTGTCATTTACCTCAAGCCCAAACTTGTAGAAAAAGTAGTTAATGAAGTATTTGATGAAGTGGATGATGCCTATGTCCAGGTGTTGCCGTGTTATATCATGGAAGATAATCTTGGCTGCAGGAGGTGACAGTTTGTTCCTGAGTCTGAAGTATTCCTGATGGCGGTAGATGGTCACCTCAAATGCTAATACAGCCAACATCAGCAGATTGTACTGCATACATGGAAGATAGAGGAAGTCGTTTCAAATATTTGATTGTGTTGTTGAAAGTACACAATTAACTGACATAAAGATTAAGGATAGGATCTTTTTTAGTCATTTAGAAAGTAGGGGTAAGAGGTAACACCATTTTCCCACATTAAATAAACAATTTAAGACAATTTAATTTCTAGGAAACTGTGAAATTTACAAAACCTGTTATGAAAATTTCAGTTTGTTTTTTGTGATGTAGTTAAAGTATTAATACATGTAAAATATGCAAACACTACCAAGAAAATATATAAAGCATAAAAGCCATAGAGCAGTAACATAGACAGTACTTTAATATTATTATCATTATTGCTGCATTAATGCGTATGTCGCATTTTACTGCTGAAAATAATTATGGCTGAGCTCCTTTGAATTATCATACTGATGACTAGGCAATTTTATTTTATAATCTCTATAGCATCACTCTCTGATAACCATGTATTCTTAAAAAGTCAACCTTTGTTCAGAAAACAAGCCTGTTTTAAATGAATGAGAAAGAGTTAATTGAACATGTGCACATGAAAGGGACACTGAAAACAGTTAGATAATTCAGATTACAGCTGTCAGACAAATCTATTCACCTCCAGGAAATGGTTGAGTAAAAGCGTAAATTTGAGGAAATGTTAAAGTAATAAAAGTACAAGTGCCTCAGCGTAAAAGTATTTGAGTAAATGTACATTCGCACTCACTCACCCTCAGGTAACCTAGCAGGTCATCAGACTTGTGTAAGCCCACCCAGTTGGCTGGATCAATAGGTGCCTTATACAGCAGAGAATCCTTCAACTCATTCTGCTCATGCTCCCTGTAGCCCATGGGCTGTGGACAGAAAAATACGTTGATGACTCCACTCAAATGTCTGTAATTTAACATTCACTGTAAATCATATAAGACGTTCTTGTATCTATGAATAAATGAACCACTTAAATCAATTACAACATAATCAATTGTACAAAGCAATAAACACATTAATTATGTTTTAGATGTGGATTCTAGAAATGTACTTGAGCCAGAGAATGTTAAGATTTACCATAGTACAGTTCTTGGAGTATGATGGTGGGTTTATGGACTTCAGCTGGTACAACATTTTACATACGATGATGACACATGTCCAGACAGTGCAAACACTGGAGGCAAGGGGCCGATACTGACTATAGGGCAGCGCGAAGGCCCAGGACGCCAGGAACACATAGTTGAGCAAAGACACCTGTACAGAATACAATACAGGCGTTGAAGACACACAAAAAAAAAAACAGCCACATAAATCCTTTTTCCACTGTTGTTCTCATGTGCCTCCAAATCCTCTGAATTCTACAATCATGAACATTTGTGAGTACCATTGTTCCATTACTTACACATATGTATTCAAGGAGTATCTTAAAGCAGAGTATGATTTTCATCACAAATTATTTTTCAAATTTGTAAAACCTGAGCGATACCCTAATTACCACTAATCCTTTAGTCTGGAATGTATAATTTTACACTGTGGCAATTTGGCTCGTTTTCTTGCCGAATCTGTGAGAAACCACTTTTGCCTGGTCACTGCGTGGAATTCTCATTCCCACAATGCACTTCATGACAAAATTTCCAAAAAGGCCCGAGTGACGTTTCAGTTTGTTATATAAACAAGCGGACTGTTTTTATGATGGAGTCATCTTTGAAAAATTTGAAAAAAAATTGTGAGCAGTCATAAACTGCTTTAAATAAATTGGATAAATAAAGCATAAAAGAAATGAAAAAAATATCAACAATGTAAATATATTTTTTAAATACTTACATTTCATCACATTTATTATTTATTTATATTCTATTTATATCTGTGAAAGTTCAATTTAATGTCAAATCAAACTGACTTTGATACAAATGAAAGGTCTAAATGTTTCTACAGACATTAAAAGAAAATATAATCTTTCAATCGCTGTCTTTTTGCAGAACATTTTTCAGATGCCATATTTGTAATCTAAGGCTAAAGGGAAGGCTTTAGCCTAAGGCTTTTTTTGGTTTGATAAACATGAACACAGTTTGGATCCACTGGAGTAAATATCTAACAGCAACAATTAATATAAGTATGAAAGCAGCAAATTTCAATCTGGAAAAAATTAATGTCACATCAGTTTATTGTATGAAAAATGACAAAAATGTAATTGTGTCAAAATTGTTGCCACATTTTCTGTTGATCAGCCACTTGATAAATCAACCAGCGGGACATGCTTGGTCTGTCTGATCAAGTCAAACTCAGTCATTCCCGGTTGTGGCAGATATGCCTCTGTACCTCTCTTAAAGAGACCATGACAATGTAGCAGGCGACAATCTTAATGATGTGGATCTCCAACAACCACCAGATGAACAGCTGCAGCTTGTGGAAATACTCCAGGAACTTAAGGAAGAGCACAGTCAAACGGTCAACCACCAGGTGCCATTTATTCTTCAGATCTAAGGAGCAGAGACATAAACCAGAGACATTTAAACAAAAGAACCAACAAGACTTAAGAGGTGCAAATGGAAAGTTGTCTTACAATTACAGTCATCTGTTTTAACACCATTATTCCACTGCTGGCTTTTTGCAAACTGTGTCCTCTAATTCACTAACTCAAACCAGAACGGACTGTTAGATGACTCTCTCTGTATTCTTGAAGGACAAAAATACATATTTCTTAACATTAACAAATCTCATGAAAAAGAAAAACAAAACTGACTGTAACAATGCTTCATTCATTGTTATAATATTGCACTGATAAATGCACTAATAAGTGGTAGCTAAAGACAAATCTGAAATTAATAACCAAATATAGTAAATACAAAGTCTCTTCCATCCATTCGAAGTGTGAATATAGTCATTAAAACCAACTAGTAACATCCAAGTCAAGGTAGATCAGAGGGAACTCCTCGGAATGAATATTGTTGACTAGAATGCAAAACATGTGATAGTTTACATTTAACTCGAACGTAAAAAAAAAAAGAAAAGAAAAGAAAAGAAAAAAAACTTCTCTGCTAAACCAGTTAAACCAGTGTTTTACACGTACTCTCAAGCAGTAACATTTTTTCCCTATATACACTGTATACTAAAATAGTTGGAAACATACTTAAAAATTTCAGTCGGGCATATTCAACATGCTTCCTTTAATTACCTGAGAACACAGATGTAATTTCTGGTTTTATATTCTCACAAAGGATATAAAACCTCCTGTTACAGTGTAGTGGTTTTACAAAAGCAGCATTATCTGCTCATAGTGGCCTCATTGTTTGGATAAGAAACTCTGAGAGGAGCATATAGCTCATATAGTCTGCAGCTCATTATAAACTGAGAGGCCCTGCAGGGGTGTGTTTTATCACCTATTTTGTTTTCTGTATATATAAACAACATATTCATTTAAGAGCAATGTGACTGTCTGTGTAAATAAGCTAATGGTGCAGCTTTGGTTGGTCTTAGAAGGAAGATGTGATGGGTGAAAGTGAGCTCTTGAGTTATGCTCAATGTCAGAACAGAAAACTAGAAATAAATCTTTCTGAGGGCAAATATCTGCAATACAGAGGATTTTTACAACTTTGCCAGGGATGATTAACGGCTGGTTAAGAAAGCGCAGCCAGCAGATACTTGAGCAGCAGACTGAGTTTCTGCGTTGGCCTTTAGGAGCGTGCAGTACACTGTATGTCTGAGCAGACTGAAGACCTGATGGAGATATAAACGTCTCTAACAGTCATGTACTTGAAAGTCTTGCTATATGATAGTGCATATAGTCATCTGAGTGAGCAGCTGACAGATCAGGGGTTCGTGGAGCTGCTGCTACTCTGTACCTGAGCTCTGCTCAGTACTGGGCTCTGGCTCAGTCCCCACACTGCAGTGGTGGCTTTCCTCCGTGCTGGACTGTCGATGGTCAGAGAGGCTCCTGGGCTTCATGCCAGTCATGTCAGTGTCATCCATCACTACTACCAGTGCCTCCTCCTTCTCCATCCCCCATTCTCTCTGCTCCTCCTGCTTCTCTTGTGGCTCTTCCTCTGTGATCAGCACAGCATCTACTGAGCTGGCACTGAGCATGGTGAGGTCAGCCAGGCTTCCATCAGGGTGCACCAATCTGAAAACATGTGGTTATGTACATGAGTTATTACACACAGATACATCAATACATGCTGATCGAGGCAGAAGTCTGCTTTTATATACTTATGAGGATCTTTAGTGTTTTTGGATTTTTTTTTTCTGTTTTCCTGAAACTTGTCAGACTTTTCTAGGATTCTGCTTCCATAAATAAACTTTCAGTCCATCATTGGCCCAGTAGAAGCTGACTGTGAACCACAAAACCCTTGGTCTAACTCCCAGGCTCTACTTTTGTTTTTTGTCTTCTCTCTGTTGGCAGCTTGCAAATAAATACAATCAAGTGTACAAAACACTTGTTGAGGAAACTACTTTATCAGTGCAATTTTACAGAATTCCACTTCCTTCACACTGGAAGAAAAACTAACTGTGAAAGAAGAGTAGAGAGATGTAGGGTGGCTTAAATTAAAGCTACTGTAGTTCTGACTTACTCATCAGTGTAGTAACATCACTCTTGGATAATCTTAACAACCTCAACACTGTTCACCTTGCTTTTTTAAAACCATATGAACAGCTTCAACACTGGTCTAAACAATGAGCCTCATCTTATGTAACTCACAAGTTAAAATAGAAAATCTGTCAATGGAGATGGTCAGTGCCAGTCGCACATGTGCTGCACATTACAGCAAAGATAAATGTCATTGTCCTCTCTTTTCTAGTCCAAAATATAATTAACAGTGATTCAGTTGCTTGAATCACTATTCAAATACTAATGCCTTAAAGTACAAGGAATCTACTAACTGTATTCTATGTAGTTCAAGACTCCATTTGTAGTTAACACAAAGTTTAATTTTCTTTTTTCATGGGAATATGCAGAAACCTCAGTGGAGGAATTCCCTTTGAGAAATTCATATTATGTCCTCATATGTATATAAATGGACGTACATTGTGGCCACCTGATTCTCAAAGGGCACTGATGCAAATGTCGGGAGGGGAGTCGTTTGTCCTGCATCCAATAACTGAACAGCTGAGCAGTGTTGCATCAGGCATTGTAATCAATAAGCAGTGCACATTCCATCTGCATTCTTCAAAATGATCTATGTTGTCTTTTTTGTTTGTCTGTAGGACTTTCATCTTGCAGCAGATTTATGTTGGGAGCTGAAAAGAGGCAACCCTTTAAATTCTTCTCAGGCAATGAAGTGCGGTCAAAGGTTGTGTTTGGCTGGCATCACCTGGCCGCATATCAAGGCAAGCATTTTGTTATGTTATCCATTGGTTTACACTTACTTGCTCTGTTGAGTGGGAATTCTTTTCTTGATGCTGCTCAGAATAAATAAAGTTGCACAGAAGTCGAGATGAACAGTGAGGGGAGAATCTGACAAAGGCAGGTTGAAACTAACACGAAGTAACTTTTAAAACACCACAGAGTTTCATTAACAAGAAGGACACTCGGATAAAATGCTCCTTTTGTGGTGTAAAACAAGCAAGCTTTTATAGGGAGGGTCTTATTTTTGGGGGATTCGGTGCAGAGTGGGATGTTTGGTAAAAAAAAAAAAAAAAAAAACTGGAAGGGAGGAACATTTTTTTCTTACTAGTACATGCTTGAGAAAGAGATGTTTTACAAAGGCTGGCCAATTTATGCATATTAGAGAGATGTCGCTTTTTGGGGGAAAATATTGGACTGAATTGAGAAAAAGGTAAAACATCCAGAGAGCTTACAAAGTATCCATCAAGAACAGGCTACAGGCAAAATAATTAAATACACAACCTGAAAAAGAATACCATTCACTTGAGTTAAAACAGAGAAAGTGCAGAGACATTTCAAATCTGCAGTAAATCCCTACTGGAAACATACAGACTAATAAAGATGAGCCACTGAGGGGAAAAGATGAAAATGATGAAAGTAAGATGGGATGGAGATGGATGCCACAGAAAGCGAGCAGATACCCACCTATTCATGATCAGATAGACACGCCCATTGACTTTAGAATGGCTGTGAGAGGACAAAGGAAGGTGGCAGAGGAAAGATGGCAGTTTGTCACAGAGAGAAGCAGATGAGCTAAGCAAGCAGCAAAATGGTGGAACTGTTGAAACTCACTATGAAGAGTGAAAATGTGGATGTTAGAATGCACAGAAGCAGAGATAAATAACATGAGGTTCTAAGCTGAGCCAGGTTTTTCCAGCATGGCCAAACATTGGAGGAGATTCTAAGAGTCCAATATTACTTATAACTTATTCATTTATTCAAATCTTTTTTTTAGTTATTAATTTACTTATTGTACAGTTTTGTTTTTTTTTTACATGTGGCCAGATCTAAGTTAAAATATGGGCTCGTAAATGGATAGTTCAGATAATCAGGCTACAAGAAGAGATATGGAAATATCCTGGAACTTAAAAAATGTATACCTCACCTTGCCTCTTACTTGCTTACTTTCTTTTTTTTTTTTTAAGCCTAAAGTACTTTATTGGAATTTTCTTTACAGGATTAGGGTTATAATGTCAACCACCCTATTTTATCTACAATCTTGTACTACAACAACAGTGTCTATCTTACTGTTAGGGCTGCACGATATTGGCAAAACTTGCGATTCACGATATGTATGTACAGCATTGTGATAACAATAATATTGCAATATTTCTCGTTCACCTAAAGTGTAGTCAATATTAAAATGAGCCTGTTTGTACGTATGCTGACTGAATTATTTAGAATTTAAGACAAAATACTGAACTACTATAACCAGTTAAACAATTCTTTCAAAAAACCTGCTGATGCTGCTACCACAGACCTTCAGACACAAACAGAGTCAAATATTTTGTCATTTTATTCACATATAACAATGTGTAAATGACATGGATGTATTTCATAATAACAAAAGTGTACCACCATATACAAAACTATATTCCATTGGCTGCCTGGTTTGGTAAATACTGCATATAAAATAAAATCTGTAAATAGAAGTGTTCAGGCCTTGGCCAAAGTTGTGCTCTGAAAATATTCACATCTTATCAACATTAATAACATGTAAACCAGCAGCAGTAGCATTATTTCATTTTTTTGCTCGAGAAACTAGCATGTTAGAGTGATAGAGAAAAGCACTCTGGTACCCCATGGTGTGGAAAACAGAAACTTAATAAAATATAAAGTAAGATAAATTATTGCATGTCTTTGCAATATGAATATTGCACATGCCGTTATCAAGATAATGATATTTTTGTGATATATTGTGCAGCCCTAGTTACTGAACATTATTTTTTCCTTTTTTGTCAGATTGTAATTGAGGGTCATGTGATAACCTGTGCTTTTTAATAAAGAGAATGTTACAGGGAAAAAACTGCATAGAAGCTCACAATGGCAAATGCATGAGAAAACAAAGGTCATGATGGACATTTATTGAGGTATCAAAAATGTAAGTTCATCCCAGCAAATAGCCACTGGGTTTGTTATAACATGTTTAACATGAAAACCTTGTTTTTTGCTAAAGTCACACTTACTTGCATGTTATTTACATGCATTATCAAGCCATGGAGTATTTTTCTTATCATATTAAGGGCTGAATCCACAAAGAATGATTTGCATCCACTAATAACACAAGGAATTGTACAGAGTTTGTGGCGAAATCTGCTGTGTGTTAAAGACCTATACACAAAATGTTTTCTGCTAATGATATGCTGGCACAAATACACCCATAAAGTTTGGAACTTGAGTCCAATTTGTTGTTGCGTTTTTTCAGATTTACTTGTGCTTCAAGTATTTGTCCAAATTTCAGCCACAGATAAGTCCATCATAACAACTGCAAAAAGGTGTAAAAACTCTTATTTTTTTTATGAGATGGGATGTGCACACACTGAGTTCCTCAAAATTGTAAATCACAAACCAAACATTGACGATTCTTCTATAGTATTTCAAGCCAATTATATAATCTGTTCAAATACCAATCACAATAGCAGCCTAATTCAGGCAGGTCTGAAACATGTTACATTAATGTCTCACTCTTGAAATAATGTTAAATGACATTTAAAGTATCTTGGATTTTACAGATATATTAGTATTGATGCTCTGACTTGACTCTGATTCCTATAACAGGTTTATTTACATGGAAAGAGGTAATTTCACACTGAAAGTATGAATATTCACTGATTTACATCTATGTAAAAAATCTGAATCTATATTACATTGCTGCTATGTGGTTGGCAATTTTCAGTGAATTCCACCCTTCTTGGATGTTTTTGGATATTATACACTATTTCTGTCTCTTTGCACCAGTTTTGTACCTGCAAAAGCCATGCAATCATTTTTTGGATCAAAGCATTTTTTTAAGTGTTCAACAAAGAGCAAATGAAAGTGTTTCTCCCTGCTCAGCCTCGTGTCACTGTAGGTGTTTTACATGATAAAATGTCACAATACTTACTTCTCATAGAGCCTTATTGAGACAGAGGCCCACTTTGTGCCTCTAATGTATTGCTTTGGCCAAGTTACAGAAATAAGCATCTGTTTATTCACACAGAGAAGTGTCTAACAATCTTTGAACAAACATTACTGCTGCACTTAAGTTTTAGTTTGCATTCATGTATGTCCACACTCATATAATGTGTAGTGAAGAAGGGATTTGATCAAAAAGTATTAAGTGGATTTTTGGCAAAATAAAGCACTCTCTATACTGACAAGTATGATTATAGTGAATTACCTCCAGTCAGTAACATGCTGTCTATACTGCTCTTAAAAACTATTTACTATTAAAAACAATGATGTCAGAGTGAAGTTGACCTTTGACTTTCTGGATATAAAATACCATCGCATCATCAGTTTATCCTAATATACGTGTGAAATTCTTTTGTAAGTTATAAAGGAATTCTTTAAATATGGTTAAAAATGTGTTTCGTGGGGTAACAGCCAAAACTCATTTCATCCTTTTTTATGCCAAATTTTAAGAAATTACATCAAAATGCTCCAATTCAGCTGTTTTTAAGCTATTTCCAGATCATCTAGATTAAAATAATTACCTATAAGGCCCTCTTCTATTTTTCCAGACCATTTGTAATTGAGTCATAATCTAAGCACTTTGAACACTGGAGGTCTCACCTGTAAATGGTGCTTTGCTCCTTGGCTACTACAGCCTGAAGGTCGGTGAGTTGGAGGAAGCGGTCGTGGAAGTAGTGCAGGTGAAGGATACACACCAGCAGGAAGGATGTAGGGATAAAAATCCGAGTAAAGAGTTTAGCGAGGGTAAATTTTTCCAGACCCAGGTCTTTTAAGCTGGAAAAACAGAAAACACATGATTTCAACACCAAAACATACAGCAATAACAGGGTCAAATATTTCTATTTCTACATTATACTACATGCACATAAATACTAAGTCCTCATCTTAGAAACAACCATATGAACTAAATCAAAATCAGTCCATTTTGACATTTTATTTCAAAGCATATCTATGTATGGAAACTTATCCTGAGTTTAGAATGTAAATTTTTTTTTTTTTTTTTTTTATCTGGTTTTAAGATAAAAGGTGTAGTTTCTGTATTCTCTGTGTTAAAAACGCAATAAAGGCATTTTTAAAAGCTTATGAGCTAGGATAAAAAATATTTTGCCTGATAAAAACCATTTAAACATCACAGACAATATATTGCACAAGGCAAGCAAAGAGAAAAACAGATTGTTGTAAAATGAATGAATGACTAAAGCTTCAAATCTAACAGTCCAGTCACTTTTCTGTGCACTGGTTTCAGTGAGTACCATTTCTTTGAGGTCCTCTTTAGAGCTCACCTCTCTAGATCCATTTTCAACATTGAAGACCAGAAAGGTGGGGAGTTGTTGAACTGAAATGTGTATACCAGGGTGAGGACCAGCATTGTGTACATGACAACTGCCATCCAGAAATACTTCAG
This sequence comes from Ostorhinchus rueppellii, assembly GCA_030068375.1. Lineage (NCBI taxonomy): Eukaryota > Metazoa > Chordata > Actinopteri > Kurtiformes > Apogonidae > Ostorhinchus > Ostorhinchus rueppellii. Next base: position 30,067,809 of record JAQQZY010000010.1, on the reverse strand, counting down.
GATCCTTCGCCACCACTCATAGTGAACCTAGGCGACAGTAAAATCTGACTGTAATTTATGATTGCATTAACTATGGTTTACAGGTTATGAATTGACTTTAACAGCTGTAATGCATTAAATTACATAGTGCACAGAGGACATTTGGATTTAGAGTGGCTGCTTTGTTTTACTGTGATTAGGGTTATAAAGCAGTCAAGAATACACTGTGGATTATGAGCATGAGGTACACAAACTTTATGACACTACTAAAATTGTCAGCACCCTCTGTCTTTGAGAAATTTCACTTGGATGCTTGACAGTGCCCTTCTCATACACTCAGTCTGGAACATAACACTGGCAATCTTTATTTTAACTAACATTTCTCAATTCATCCAGTCAAATGCAAAGAAACTTACTCAAGTTGTCACAATAAGAAAAAAATATATATAAAACCCACTTTAGTCTGTATATTACTGAACCTAAAGAATGATGAACATTAAAAAACTTTCCTATTTATCTAGCAATGCAGCCAGAAAAGCTGTTTGTTGTGTAGAATATAATGTGTAGGAAAGGTTAAAAAAAATGTAAGGTAGTCAAAGACAAAGTTACTAAGCATATGCTTTTGACTGAACTGATGTAGTTTGCCTGTATTTGCACATATTTATTCACATACAGTTCACACAGTAGAAAGGAATGACGCCCTGGGAATCACAGAGTCTTAAGTAACTTTACCTGGTACAGTGCCACACAGGAGAGGAACATCATCATGTAGATGATCTTGTACATGACGATGGTTCCTTCAAAGCTGACAAAGAAGAACATGCCCCCACAGATGTAGATCCAGTATTTAACCAGCAGAGCCATGACCATGCTTCCCAGAACCTGCATGGTGTCCGGCTCCCCTCCTTTCTCAGAGTCCTCTTCCTCTATAAAATGCAACAAGAATCACAAAACCTGGCACTAACTGACCATTTTCCCTGCATTTCTGATATTATCTCTGAATAAAAGTACCTTGGCCTTACCTTTCTTCTTTTGATCTTCAACATGAACGTCTGAGAGACCGGCATTGTCATCCTTTTCTTTTTCACGTCTCTCTGTGAGCGTCTGTCTCAGCAGCAGCCAGAAGCTTAACAGACATAGAATCTACACAGGATAGAAAGAAATGTTTAGAGAAGAAAACAAATCACTGCACTTACTTAGCATTTAGGTTGCCTTAGTACCATGACAAGAATACATATAAATCAGTAAAATGTTCATATAAATTAAATAGTGTAAACTTTCCAGCACTTGTTTCATGCATCTGGCACATGAACAAACTTTTGTAATAATTTGTAAAACAGAACTTAGATGTAAAATACAACAAGACATTCACTCTCAGAAAAGGAAAACACATTCAATCACACAGTGTTCTCACATCACCTTCGAACTAAAGGTCAGTTTACATGCAGAGCATTTGTAGGAGACGTAAATGAAAGACATTGTCATGATGAAGAATTTGTCTGTTACATGTTAGTGTAAACTTCCAAACCTTTGATGAAAGTGAGTGAAAAGGGTTGTCCTTCTTGACAAAGAGTCCTGAGATATAAGTCATGTCCTTAAAACTCCAAATGTACTGCAGAACTATGAGCAGGTTCCCATAGGCCACCATGAAGGGAGATGACAGCATGGCGTAACGCCTTCGGTCCCTCACCATCCACAGCACACAAGACCACATGAGGAAGACAAACGTCAGCCAGCTGACGTAAGTGATGCTCCACGCCTGAGGAGAAAAAAGGCACCAAAAAGTTAAACAAATGCTTGATGGATGACCAAAAAAGCATGTGAACAGATTCGTTTACATCAAGTCATCACAGTTTTAGTTTTTGCCGTTTTAGCTTAGATGTGACTCACTTTATTTACTGGGTAATGGCAACGGGGTTACATTTTTTACCCGTACATGTCATTCGTTATTTTTTCAGTGTAAATTTCCTTTGTCAGAAATGAGAGCAACTTTACACACTGTTGCTGTCAATATCACATTTAACAGATTAGGGTGGATTTGTGTGTTACCAATTCTAAATCAATCAAGTAACTTTTAGTTTTATTTATACAACTTTGATTCATCCAGGAACATTTGACTAAGAACAGATGCTTTTCCAGTTACAGCCTGAAACATACTCATTTAAAGAGGCTGCACAGTCCCACCTGTTAACTAAGCCCACTAGCATTTTTCCAGCAGGTTTGAACTCATTATTTTTGGTTAAAATACTCCTTTTTATTTTGCATTATATCGATAAACATAAACCTACAGTTTGTATTGGAATCAAACAGTCACATCCTAATGGCAGTGGGTTTACCAGCGGTCTGTTCTGAGATTTTTTTTTACTTTTACATTTACAGTAACATCATTAATTTGAAACACTAAGTAACCAGTGCTTCCAAAGTTTTGTTTATGTTTTTATTTCCCAAACAAAAGTAACCATGACAAATTTAGCAAAATCCTGCTCCTGTAACTTGTAGGTTGTTGTACTGGCTGTGGGCTACATTACTCACCATCATGGCTATGAGAGCACAGATATAGCTCTGTTTCATGATGAAGTTGAAGGCCTTGACCATAGCACCAAGTCCTCTTTTCTTCATCCCCTCCTCTTCTCCTTCATCACTCTTCTCCTCTCCTTCCTCTAAAGCTGGGTCCTCCGGTGGCAAACACACCTCATACACACACTCACGCTTCTTCTCTGGTTAAACACAGAAAATGCATCTTAATTAAAATGCATTTTTTGGGGGGGGGGTTTTGGGACACTTGAATGCATTCAGTGGTCGCAAAAATATCTAAGTCTAATGTGTACACACTAAGGGCCAGATCTATTGAGATCCCAGTTTGCATGTACTAATTTTCGTGCACAATCTAGAATTTTGCATGTGGGGTTGAACCCCAATTTGTGGGTGATTTACTAAGATTGCTTGCGCAAATTACAACAGGTGCAAAGTCTTGGAGACCACCCCATTTAAATGGGGATTTTGCATGCACTACTGCTTGTCATCATGGAGAAACTACTCTGGGGTACATCAGCACAACTGTGCTGGAATGATCCAGATGCACGGAAATGTAACCCTGTGAGAAGTTTTGTCATAGAAGGCATTGCATGACTTCTCCTTGTGATTTGGCCTAAATCGATCCCCCATGTTTATCCAAAAGTTCTAAAATGGCATTGCTGGGCAGCAGCACCAGATTTATTTTAGAGGTGGAGGGGCCATGGAGATTGCTGAATTGAATGACTGTCAGGTGCACATGATTTTATCATACTTTTAGCCTAATGTCGGTGTGTATTTTTAATCACATTCAACAATGTTCACACAAGGGTGAAAAACGCGTTCTCTGTGTCTTGTTTCACGATTTCATTGTCTCCTTCTTGCGACAATAACCACCGCGATGTATGTATAATTATATATACAAACTGTTTGCACCTCCCTTTGAGGTGTGTTAAATATAGACAGAGTTTCTACTGTATGAGCAAACTTGTTTTCGGGTTTCATAAATCACTGTGTGTACAACAATGTGTGTGTTACATTATATACATTATACATATTTACATTATTTCCTTCTACCACACACATAATTGTGTGTTCACACCCCATATTGGATATTCATTGTAGCAAATGTACTAACTGGATGCTATTTTGCACCTTTGAAAGACACAATCCTTAGTGCACACTGTTAGTAAATCAGTTTGCATATTTTTTGCGTGTGCAATGAGTTTGGATATGTTTTTATACACGCAAACCTTTCCTAGATCCGGCCCTAATTGTTTAACATTCAAGTAAAAGTAGAATATTTAAAATGTTTAATAGCTCAGCAGTACCATCACAGGCCTGGTCCATTTTATACTGAGGGGTTGCATACAAGTCCAGACAGACAGGTCCATTCTCAGTTGTCACAAAGTCAAATGAAGTCCCATTTGAAGTAGGAACCGCCTGCAGATTTTTATCAGAAAGCAGAAAAATAACATACTTATGACTGAGAAACTATTTTGTTTTAGGGTCACACTACTATGCAGCAATCTGCCCCACAAAAGACAATATGAGCAACTGATTGTGTTTCTCTTAAGGCTAAATTGTAGTTTTTGTTCTTCCTTCCCTCCCTTTATGCCTTTTATGAAAGAGACAATTCAACACCTACTCAGTTACTACACATTGGCTTTGCAGGGCAGTAGAAGGGCAGTCATACTTTTCACACTGTGCACTCTTTTGTTTCATCCACTTTAAAGTACTTCAGTTTTTGTAAAACAATTGTTTAATACTTTTGGTTGAAACAGAATATGCAAAACAAGACTTACTTGACTTTTAATTGAAAATCGAGAAATCTTTTGTGTCACTGTCAGATGATATTTTTCTGTACATTTTCTTGAAATTTTTTTTCCTGTACATTTTCTGTACATTTTTCATGAAAGAAATCTTCATTTTAACATAGCTTCATTCAACATCATTTTTGTACAGCACTGAAGATATATAAGTGAATCTTTAATTGACTCAGATGACCTTGAATCCAATATCTTAATTAGTGCTTGACAACTGAAGTATAATAGTCTTCAACAGAAGTTAAGGATGGTCCTGATCTATGAAGGCACAGTGTGAGAAGCACTTTTGGAGTCCTATTTTTTTCTTGCAGCAAGACTGAAGATTGATGGGAGAAAGATGCAGGGCTTTAAGACATAACCAGAGCAGCCCCCACCTCAGTTGTACTGATGCCATCCTGGGTGGAGAGGAGCTAGGACGAGAAAAGAGCATACAAGGCAAGGTGTGTTATCGATGAGCCACTGAAGTCAAAGGCCTCCTTGTTCTTTATAGTCGCTGATAAGCAGGAACAAAGCCCAACAGCACTACTCTGTAAATCGAGCCCATCACTCATCTGTGTCTGCGCGCCCTAAAAGCTTTTAAACCTCAGGAGGTGGCCAGTGGAGACAGACTACAGACCTTCATATAGGAACAAGGTCAGAATGTGTGTGTGCTTGTTTGGATCTACAATTGAAATCTTTCCAGGGATGAGATCTGGAAAGCTGGAGTAAATCACGATGCAATCTTGTGAAAACAATAGACAACTACAGACTGAATTTACAGCTAAACAAAAAATCTCCTTCCTGGCTTTTTAACAATTAATAACTATCTGTATACATAAACATTACAACATGTACACATTCCATTGTTTTGTTGTTTAATAGCTCAAATTTGTTTAAATGATCTGGAGCAACAGCACTTATTAGCTGTGACAAAACCATAAAGGAAATGGTTTTGTCACCATACTCCCCTCAGGTCGGAGGTACAGGAGTCTGAAGTGCAGGACAATCAGACTGAGGAACTCTTTCTTTCCCTCTACCATCAGACTCCTTAACAGCTGACAGGAGTCTACAACAATAGCCATATTGACTGTTAACAGCGTTTACATTTTCAGCTATTACACTGTTTATGCACCTTATCATTTATCATACTGTTCATTTCTGACAGTCTTGCACATTTAACATCTTATTTATCTGTGGCAGTTTTGCACATGTTATATGCTATTTATCTCTGACAGTTTGCACAATTACTCAAACATTGCACATTTATGGATTTTTTTTTCTCTTAGTAATAGTAGTTTAGATTTTTATGCTCATTCTCTTTTACTTGCCATATTTAAATGCAACTTTGTTTGCTTTTAATTTCCTGGTTCAATTATTCTATTTCTAGTTTTAGACATCTTAATCTTGAATCTTGAATCTTATTTGGGTTTTTAGCTGCAAAATTTGTACCTCAGACACAGAAAAACCAATCTATGTGACATTTTCGGATCCGCTTGGGTAAAGTTGCATTTTCCACATTTCCCATGCCCTAAAAACTCCTCAGTCATTTATTCCATGTGACTGCACAAAATATTTTTTTCTTAATAGGATCTAGCATGTGATACAGTGTTCATACAAGGGTCAAGTAACTGCTTTGCAAGGACATGAGTTTGGTATGAGTTTTCATATGGAAACACCCAAATTTTAACTCTAAAATGCCTAATGGAACCCCAGCATGGTGTACGACTACTGCATATCCAAACAGTCTTCAACATCATACTCAGTGGCACTGTATCAACATTAGAAAATTATTCTTTCCTCCTCAGTATTAACTTACATCTAAGACAACATGAAAATAGGAAGACTGTGGTTACATTATACTGTGCATCTGTTGATAGTCTGCAATTATTAATAGTATAGGCTATATTTAATGATTGTATTACTGTAACACCCAAGGTTAAAGTAAATGTTTACTCCTGCTGACAACCTGTCAGCTAGATTACAGATGCGAGATAGAATAATGCTGCTATTTTACAAGAGCTAACATGGTCAACTAACTTTAATTGAGATTATTTTCTATAATAGATAACTTAGCTAGTAGGTTTTCATTTTAAAATAATATAATTTCAGAATAGTTAGTTAATTAACCCATAAAGACCCAAACATCCACTGGTGACCAAAACTATCCACTGATCTAAATTGTTTAATACCTGTTGATCCACTAATTCTATCAATGCATGTAAATAATTGGTGTAAAATGTAGTTTGTCATCTTTTCATGCTCATAAGATATGACTCATTCAGAGGTTCAGAGGCTCAATAGTGAACATGGAAACACTGTCATCTTCTGCAACATTAATTCATCAAAAAAAAACTGTAGTTTGATAAATGGCAGTGGATGGAAACACTTGGTTTATGTTTAGTTAATGATATATTTTGTTGGAAACCTCACTATGTCTTCAGTTTTATCTGTATTTAATGTAATAACCTTTGAATTTGCTCAGAGCTCTTATAAACATCTGCATGATCAGTGAATTAAATACATGAAAATACATGATTTATACAAAAAAAAAATGCAAAAGAATGCAGAGAACAATATTGGAAAATCACTTAAGAAGTTTAAGAATAAAGAAAAAATTATTTGGGAACTACTTTGAAAAGTAACACTGGGTCTTTAAGTGTTAAGATATATTTTGAGTATTAAAAAGGTTGTGATGTCACTTCTCTACTTTATGGTGGTATGAAAAAGTACAAAAGTTTCTGAAAAGAACCAACTTAAGTTGCACCATGGGCACAATGCAGCACATGAAAACGATGACTACACTAGTGACTGGATGGAACTGGATGGAACTCCAGTTCTACACAGCCATCTGAGTTTTGTTATCTGAAAGATAAGATTATGACAAAAAGTTCATTCAGGGCCTGATAAGAACAGTTCTGTCCATCCATAATACTGATAGAGAAACATATGCCCTCATTGCTTCATACCATGTTTAGTTGTAAACACATTTCATGACATTTCCAGTTATTCTCGTATTAACCTCGACTTACATTTTTCTCATCTGTGCCCTGTTGTGATTTCCACCACAGCTGCCTCTTCCTTTCAGCTGAGTTATTTGTTCCGTTTCCGACCAGCTCCTCCTCCTCACACATATCTCCATCCTTGTCGTCCTGTAAAAACACAGATAGAGGGTAAGGGTGATACAGATCTTTCCCACTGGACTCTGAGGTCAGTCCACTATTGTCCAAAACACGAATGATACTTTCAAGAATCACAGCTTCACTCAGTATCATTACATACTGTTAGACAGCGTAGATGTGTGGTATGTGAGTGAGAGTAGGATAACCTTCAAAAAACAAGAATTAAAATGATCAGCATTTGTTTTCATGATTTTTTTCAATATTTTAGTTATATTAAATACACAATCATCTTGGCAGTGTGCAAGTAGCTCACATAACACAAACTAAACGTGAAAGTCATGAATTTAAGTGTGTACTCAAAGCCTAAGTATGCAAGGTATTAGCCTCTTGTTTCTCAAAAGTATTATTCAAAAATTTTTTATTTAAATCAGCATATCATAAACAACTATTATCCAGTGCACAGTTTTTGCAGCAGTATATACAGTTTATGATTATTTTAGGACTAAGTTCCAGCTTTGTTTATAGTGTACTGCTCGATGTGTTTTTCTGTAGTTATTTCACAATCAAAAAAGCAAAATCACATATTCTGGCACCAACACAAACATTTAGTAACCATCCTGACATATTAACAAAGCAGCACAGATTGCACAGTGCAGTCAAAATAGTATTTAAGTATTACAGAGGCTGTTGTACAACTATCATCTGCTCAAACATTAAGCACATTGTGTGTTATTCCTCTGGCTTTATTTTGTACAACAACTGTTTAGAAAACAAAATCCAATGTCAAACCAACTATTTAAAAAGTGCAAAATGGACATCGTGCTTCTAGATTTGTCTTGTTTGGTGAAGATGAGGGCCATCATAATGTTTTATTATTATCATCTTCTAAAGTATAGGAGTAGGTAAAACTTCTCTCTCTCTCTCTCTCTCTCTCTTTCTCTCTCTCTCTGTGGAGAAATCAATAATGTATACAGACCTGCAGGTTTACAGGGAATATCGACCCCTCTATAAAAACACTAATCTATAACACCATTACAGGACAAAGAGGCTCAGCTTCGGACTCTGACGTAAAGAAAGACAAGCTGTGGTTGTACGCTTCACACACTGTCTGATATTCACTGAGACTTCAATAGGGAATTCATTGTCTATCAAGTAAATGTCAAGTCCTCATGCGTATCTCATTGTGTGGGGAACTTATTTGTAATACTTCTGCTGCTACAGAGGTGAATGTGATTTTGTTTAAGATGCTTAAAGCACTTCAAAATGATAGACAATTCAAAAAACACTGAGAAAGAATGTCCCCACTCTGAACACAACACACACTTGAAGTCCCCTCTATCTATCTATCTATCTATCTATCTGTCTGTCTGTCTGTCTGTCTGTCTGTCTGTCTGTCTGTCTGTCTGTCTGT
>JAQQZY010000010.1:30007486-30022849 GCA_030068375.1 Ostorhinchus rueppellii | reverse complement strand
AGGCCTCCGCCTCGGTCTACTGCCCGATCCACATTGCACCAGACCCCTCTGCATCCCCCCGCAGGTGGTGGGCCCACGGGGGGATATTAATATATTTACATTACTATTCAGCTCAGCTATGTTCTCTGACAGCGTGGCTCTACACCCTTAGGTCTCCTATTTTCAGCTCCATGAGAAGTTTTTCAATTTGTTCGTGACTATTTCTCACCATGTGCTTCATCAAATATCAGACAGTATCCACCAGATGTTCATTGTAAAGCAATTTTGAGCACCCCTAAATGTCACAGATAATGGCTCATGATGATATACCTTCAGATTAATGGTAAATGAGCCTGTGCTTTCATTGCACTTTTCTACCTTGATGCTTTCAAAGTATTTTACAACGCGTCACATTCACACTTTCACACACATGAACTAAGTTTTCTTCTTCCCACTCCTTTTTGAGCAGGACATACTGAATTTATTATTATTATTAGTTATTATTAGTAACCATTGGAATGAATACATAAAATAAGCATCATAAATAATAGACAATATAACTGATAATAGACACCAGCTCTTGATGTGTCAAAACAATGTCCATTTGAAGTATCATTAATAGTTTTTCCTTGAGTGAATATTTAATCTACTTTCACCATGTGGTTCTGTGTGATTTTGCCAGAGGTGATATGGTCTGTTCTGCCTTTTAAGCAAGTTGACTGTGCTTCAGTGGAGGAAAGCAAGTGACTTGTATTTGAAAGAAAAGTTATTAAAACACAAGGTCAGCGTCTGTCCCATCCAGACATGTGCACATTTTACAGTTTGATAGAGACTTTCATTAGAAGTCCAAGGCCAGCCATTAACACCTTTCCAAGACTGAGTCAGTAGCCTACAGTGTTTGTTTAACGGGCAGCAAAAATCCTTTTTTTGTTTTTTCTAGGTTCTTGGTAGCCATATGGTACAAAGATGCTAATTTCATTAAAGAATGTGTTGGATTCATAAATCTTCATGATGTGGCAAAATGTAATAAGCTTGGCGATATTTTTAGATGATGAATCATTAATAGGGAGCATATTTCACTTCTGCAAATGGTGCATGTCTTCACTTTATTTTTTGGAAGGAAAATTTCCCCCAGGCTGTAAAAAAAAAAAAGCTACACCTTTCTGGTGAAGTATAATCTTGTGATACAGCGCTGGTGGCTCAGGTCAGAGTTTCTACACAAAATGGCCTGTGCGATGAATGGGTGTTGTGAATGCGTGGCCGACAGGTAAAGATTTCAGATTTTTTTGGTCATGTATGAAAACTTTAAACAAGCCTCTGGAAAATAAGTCAATACCTTTTCAGGTAGGTATACCATTATTGAGGTTAAGTACCTTTATTGGTGTTAATTCCACCTTGAATTTACCTCAATGCAACGTGTGTGTATTATACAAAACAGCCAAATGAATATGTTTTTTATAACAGGATAGAAACATAGTACCACCCACACTGTGTTTGTTTTTAAAGCACTCATATCTACAGTATGACTGCTTTAAATCTTTTAATTAATGCTAGGCAAAGAGTCTGTATTTTATCAAATTCCAAAAGTCTGACCAAAGTTATAAATAGCCTAAACCCAACCAGAGAAAGGACGCTGGGTCTTTGTTCTGTGTTGTGTCTGGGGAGTCCAGTGTTTTATATTTATGTAACAGATCAATCACCTAATCAATGCCAACTCACTGGCAGCAACAACAGCTTAATGAGATTTAATCAATTGGTTCAATTTTACACCTTCTTCATGTGTTCTCGTCCTGTGTAGTACTGTTATTTCCACACACAGAACACACCTAAGCACAGTCATCACAGCCTTGACTGTAAAGGCTACAGTGCACTCACAGTTGAAGTCAGAGGCGATGGAGTTCCCGGCCAGGAGGCTGTTGACGGTAATCTGATAGATGATGTGGAGCAGCAGGAAGGACATACTGGTGAAGCACAGGGACTGCAGCAGACGCCCTGTGTGGCCTGAAGGGAGGAGAACAGCTTCAGTGAGTTCGCCACCGAGACCACAAACTTTAAGGATTTCCACATGTTATTTTTTGCCATGTATGCACTGAAATCCAGAAAAAAAAGTGCCATTGTGGTTTAGTTTTTCATGACACAGAAAAGTATGTTCAACACACTAATTGAATTTTTGCTCCTTTTTGAGCAACTTTAAACAAAATGTTCTTAACATTACATAAAGTAATACAGAAAGTAAAAGTGCGTCTTTGTAATAAAAATGAGCGCAAAGATTCATAAAATAAGTAATACAAAATAAATAAATAAATTTTAAAAATTGTAAAAATTTTTAAAAAGAAAGGTAACTGGGAGCACACCCAAATGTGATTTTCTGTGAATCATGATACATATCCCGGTTTAGAGTTGGCAACATTTCCACATAGCAAAGCTTATTTTTATTAAAAGTTAAATAAACATTCTGGTGGACCACAAGACCTCTAAGGCATTCTAAGGCCTGATTAAATCACAGGTTGGATTCTTTGGTTTCTGGCCTCAAATAATGACTTGGATATTAGAAAGTGTAAGTGTAACATATAGGCTCAGACTAACCCGTGTCATTGTCTAATATAGGTTAAGAATACAGCTGTCCTCAGAGGTTTCTAATCCTAAGAGGGAAGGATGAGAGTAGACACAGGAGCTGCTGCAGCTGTTCAACACATGCTCATTTTATAGTGCACCTACAGGTATTTGGGATAATTTCAGGAGTTGTTATGGTGATAATTCTCAGCAATAGAATTTTGCAGACTTCTCTTAATACAAGAATGAAAATTATCAATGAACTTTTATGCAGATCAATGTTTTTAATTACGATGCGATGTCCTGCAAGATTGAACTTAAACTTTTTTAAGCTTTGCTCCAGTGATTCTATATGGGAGAACATCTCTATCAGTCCAATTCTTTCTACACCATCTCGTTAAATTCACCACATCCTTGTGGGGAACACACAACAGTTTTACTATTGTATGGCACAATATCCTGGCTATGGTGAAGTGCTATTACTGAGCCTCAGGCCACTGAGGTCTAACCGTATCAAATGTGCGCAGCAACAGACCACGGCAGGGTTATTAAATGTTAAAGTGAAAACAATTTGTGCTAATTTCCCAAAGCAATTCCCTGGACAGTCACAAACAGCAGAAAGAATGCTTGTAAATATGAGGTATGAGGACTTTTAGCAAGATTCAGCATCCAAAGTGGTCGTCAGCCTCTGGACAACGCAACTGTTTTGGCTCCGTTTCCCATTTTTCCTATTTGTAATGCAACATTTTGTAGTCTGACTTCCATCTGTTTTGTTTGCCTGACACTCATCTTGAATGGGCAGTTTGCTTCACTTCATTATTTAGTTTCAAAATGACATCCCAAGAGTCCTTTTTAAAAAGTTTGCAAACTGAGGCCATTGTTCAGTTTGAATAGTTACTGCTTTTTCCCCTAATCAATCAGAAAATCTGATCCATCTGAAAAATATTAAGGCATAATTTGGCTACATGAACCTGCCAAATCATAATTTCAAAGATGGCCATAGAAACACCAATGCAATCATTTGGCTTTTTGGAACAAACAAATGCCAGATAACAAAAGACAGAGAAAGAAATTAAACTCAGTTGAAAAAGATAAAATCAGAAGATGTGTTAAAGCCACACACCATCTGTCTGAAGACTACAAACTCAAGCATAAACCTGATAAATCATCCAGAACATTAAATATTTATACAATTCATGAAACACTACAAAAAGGGTTTGTCATGTTCAACAATGCATAGCACTTAAAAACTTAAAATGCCTGTTTTGCTCATAAGAGAGCAACTGTTTAGATTTTGTTCACCTCCAGTGAGAGTTAAATATCTTCAAGGGGGATGAGGAGCCAAATACTATGATTACAACATTAGAGAGTAAATCACAAACAACAAGTTGTGTAAGACATTGTTTGTCTCCATTTAGGAGTGGAATCTTGTACTCTGCAGTATCCTTGGGCGTACCACACTGCTGTGGCTTTTTAAAATAAATTACACCTGATGAATTATTCATGTCAAACATTTGGTTTAAATTAACTTTATAGATTTAACTGCCGCATGTCCTTTCAGCTTCAACAGCCAAAATGAAACAGACCATCAAAACAAAGCACTGAATTTACCTCAGTTTTTCTACTAATTCCATCAAAAACCACTTTCTCCGCAGTGCAAGATGTTTTTTCTTCAGGTATCGTAATAGTAGGTTTGCATATGGAAATTAAACAAACAGATATCATATTGAGATCTGTAACTCCACCGATTATGATGATCTATTTAGGATTATAATCAGTAACATAACTCATACAGACAGTAACAGTACATTTGAACCAATTGCATCCTTAATTAATACAATCTGATGTTAAATGAAAAACTGGCGATAAAAAGTAGATTCATTTTGGCTAGTCTACCAAATATTTACCTGGAATAGCCAGTTTTGTAAAGATTGTATGATTACACAACAATACTCCCATTATATTTGATCATTCATGGAACTTCTGCATATTCTTGTTGCTGTTAAAGTCTGCAGTATTGCTCGTTGATTACAGAATAAGTAGGCAGACAGATGGGATACATGTCCTGACAGGTGTTTCACTAAAAGAATATCTCATAGGTTCTGCCCATAGCCTGCACTTTGTTGTGTTTTTCATATATGACAATGAACAGTTTCAGGATTAATTCTGGGATTAAGGTTTCATAGAGTAGGGTGGTCAAAACAAAGTAGTGATCTGTAAAGCAACCTCAATTTAACACCTGCTCCCTGGCTCTTTTCTATAAGTGACACCTGTTTGTTTTCCAACTTAAAACATCTGATAACCAAGACACTGATTAAATATTACATTGTGAGCTATTTTACAACAGCTAAATGGCAGCTGATATCTCTTAAAAGCTGCTTCACAACATCAGGATGCCTTGTTTAGGAGAAATAGCCTAATGGTAACTCCATCATACAGAACAGGTGCCATCTACTGAGGGAACTACTACATAAATCAGTCTGATCTCTGAAACAAATTAGCTGTTTCAAATGAACAACTTACTCTTCTTTTGTTGCTACATAAATTAGCTTAGCTGCTTGGCTGTTTTGGTAGTTGCACAGTTGAAATAACAGCACAAACCCCGTGCAAATACGCGTGGATAATGGACATAATGTCTTTCTTGGAACTGAAAAAGATAACATTTTCTCTCAGGGGATCCACTGAGAAATTCTACATTACATGGAAGCCTTTCCTCTCTTACTTTGATAAAACATCTATAGGAAACAGAACAGAATAGAACTGTAAATAGCTGTAACATTCATAATTAAGTGAATGTGGACCAGTGTGAGTGGGATGTGAGTGACCCCTTTTTTTTGAGGAGGGGAGGGGGGGTTCGGGGTTTTGTTTGTTTAAGATTTGTTTTTTGTAAGTTGTTTTTTTGTTTTTGTTTGAACACTGAAAAATTGTACATGCTTATACCTGTCTTGAAAAGAAATGTATACTGAAACTGAAAATATGTCCTAATAAAAAGATTTTAAAAGACTGTTTTGTGACTCTCAGACATTAACCTTGAGTTTTATTTAATTTAGAAAACCTGTTTTAAAAAAGTTATTAGTCATTTAAATGCCTGTCATAATTAAAATAATCAAGCTTTGCACAGATTAGTGGTTGCAGTTTTCATGAAAAACACACTATGTGAATTTAATTAGTGTTGACCCCCCCCCCCCGCTGAAGTCAACACTTATCAGACATGAACATTCAGCTTTACTAGAAGACTTCTCTTTAACTATTGATGAGAGTTTAAGTGGTCCACTTTGTACGCTGCCTCGTCTCCTCTCCCTCTCCCTCTCTTTCCCCTTTACTTCCTGGTTGTTATTTCAGCTGGAGACGAGCAGAGGCAGCTCTTGGACTGGAAGTTGTTCCCTCCACCAATATAGGTTTATGTATTATTAAAACGCTGCTTGTGGTCTCCTACAGAAGCCTGTGTTATGAGAGCTCTAGGAGGTGTCCTGTTTAGTATTTTGTGGTGTGGGAAGCACATAAAGGAGCAGCTGAACTTAGTGACCACAATCCCACATTCATCACCCGCAAGGAGAACAGTCACCTCAGTCACTTCTCATGAACCTCAAATGTCTGTTTTCATTTATGCTACTTTAGAGCTTAGTCCTCCTCCAGCTTCAAGGGTGGATTTGATTTCTCTATTCTTTCTAAATAAAAATACCAGAGACATTAAAAAACAAGGTTCTTCTTAACCATCAGCTGACACGCAGATCATGGTATTACTAAATCCTGTATAAACAAAACAGTATAGTTTTATATCCCCCTTTAGATCATTGAAGTGGTTACCTATTATCAAAAACAGCCCCAATCCCCAATTTTATGGGCGATTTAGGTTTTCTTTTCTTAGTCGTACAATTTGTGTGTACTGTTCTTATTCGTTCTCATTCTTTATGTTTATTTGACCATTTTGTGGGCAGATAAACCAAACCTAAACCTAAGTCTATGTTAATTTAGATCAAGTGGACAATGGACTGCAGCTTTCTGTTTCAGATCTGCCCAGCCATAGATCATTTTTATTATTACAGATGGACTCATGCCCACACTAACCGATATTACCTTTCATAGACTGAACCATGTGCCAAATCCATACTCATCACAAGGATATTCAACTATTCAGGAGAAAGACTGGTTTATATTACTGTGAACAATATCACACTTCAAACTGCTGGCTTTTGTTGAAACAGTCAATCCCTCTCCAGGTGACAGCCAAAGTCACTGAGTGTGTGAAGTCTCAGATAAAGTAAGGTCTTACCCTGCATTGTTGTGCTTGTGGGCTCTGCAAAGAGTGGAATAAGCAGGAGGTAGATGAGGTAGACGAAGGAGAGGCCATTGTACCTGAACAGGCAAGCTGCAGAAACACAAACACACACTAATGAGTTACAGATAAACATTTCCATTGTAATTCACAACAAGACAGCTGCATTTGAATACCGTAAAGTTTTTATTGCTTTGTGTGCAGTACCACATCACATAATGCTTAATGGTACATAAAGTAGAGTGTAGTAGTGTTACCAAGCCGCTTGGTCAGGAATTATCACTGAAAATAACAACATGGATTTTAAAGAACATGTGGTAAGAGTCAGTAAACTGCTTCCAGTGTAGAAAACCTGCTCATAACAATAAAGTACCACCACATTCCTCTAACCAAGCTTTACTCACACTCTTCATTATCTGTTCATCTGACCTGCTTCAAGGTAATTTGGGGATTTTACTTGTTTTCAAGCACAATAATCACCCTGTAGACACTGCATGTTAAAGTACATCGAAATAATTATCTGACCATGGAGAACTCTATGAGCTCTGAAAGGCTGAGATTTACGTCACATGAACTTTTTACTGAAGTTTGACTGAAACTGGACCTTTTTTTATTATGTAAATCTGTGAAATAGAGTCTGTGGTGTCACACACCAGAAACCACCCAAATTACTCTATATTCTGAGTTCAGAAAACAGGAAAACCTTTAAACCAAAACCACAGCCAAACCAAAGCTTTAAACACAGTCATAAGGAGATAGCATGAAATGTCATGATCACTCTTTGAAAGACTTTGTTTTTGGTTGCACAAATGACAGGTTTTTGCTCAAACTGCTTAACTCATACTTTTAATTCCATACACTTTCATTTTTCATCTTAAGATATTACAGTTTTCCTAGTGAAATCAAACCTAAAAAAAACTATGAATTTTTGACAGTGACAATTTCATTAAAAATATGATAATGGCAGGTAGTTCATGAAAAGATGAGGCACTGTTCCAGTTTTTATGGTATCACTGCTCAACTCTTCATTACATAACCCTCACATCCTTTCCCAATCACTCTATGTACACACTCAAACCCACAAATAATCTAATACACACGCAGTCTGATGTGGCACATAAAGGAAGTCTCATGATGAAAGTTAAATCACTTAAGTGCCATCATGACTTCCAAAAACCATTAATTGATGTATTGATCTGTAGCAACCTCACCCGCCCCCCACCCAACCCCTGAATCAGACAGACAAGGGCTTTAACCACTTTAACAGCTCACATCACCTGCTGACTGAACATCAGTTAACACATCCAAAATGAACTGTTGCAACCTTTCACCTCCAGTATTTCACCCCTGCACATCAAGCAAATTCTCCGTTTTTTTGAACACCTTAACTCCCAACATGGTCTCAAATAAAAATTTATACATTAAGTTTACACTAGCTTGTTTTTTCTAAAGCATGTACAAAATATTTGATAAGCCCCTTGCAGCAGGGTGGGAGGTACACAGTAACCTTTTACAAAATGTGGACACATATTTGACCTCCTAACTTTCTCTCTGCGGTTATATCAACAAGCAGGGTTTACAATCTTGTCGGCTGTGTGAGTTACCGTCTAAGTCACAGAAATCAGCCCGTCTCGGCAGCCACTGGTCTTCAACTACTGAAAAATTACACTTAACTGCTGAAAATGGTGCTTTTATTTATCTTCACACACTCAATGGTCCTATTCATTGACATTTGACTTGGCTCTGCCTTTCCCTTGCTGGAGCCCTACAGTAAGTGAACCTACTGTTTTTTTCTGTTCTCAAACACAGACCAATGAAAACTAACAAAAGTCAATAAATGTTCAAGAGCTGTCATCTTTATCCAAATCACAAACATCTGTAGATTACGTATCTGACTGTACTTCAAATATGCACAGATGCTTGGCATGCCAGAAAGTCCAACCTCCAACATAATGACTTAAAAAAAGACATTTCATTATATTGTTCATCATATTTGGTTTCCTATTTCCTTTATAACTACAACACAAGTTTTATGTTTAAGCATTTTGAATGAATAAGGAGAGAATGACTCACAATCTTTTCTGTTCTCACTTTGCACCACCTCTGTCCCCACCCACTCTATTTTATCTTCATTAACTGTGGCATTAAAATAACTTTAATCCACATTTTTCCCAAGATATCTGTCTACACTCTATTGCCTCAATTATTTATCAAGATAGAGGTTGTGACCTGCAGCAGTAGTTGTATATCCATACTGGGTGAAGGTATAGATAATCTGTCTGTATTTGTGTGGCTCTGCTCCGGCTGCTCGCCTGCAGACACTTGACCGCAGTCTTCCTGACCATTTGCCTTCACTCTATGACTCACCATCTGAGGATTTTTACACAAGGAATGAAAATAAACTGCCGTTGTTTTCAGACATCAAATTACTGAAAAAATCTCCATTTACGGCTGAATAAGGCTTTTGTCTCTCGCAGTAAAGGCTATTATTACAGAGGCTAAACAAAGACAAAACACATGAAAAGAAAGCCACGAACCAGGGGCCGACTGAAATTAGAGTTTGAGCCCAAAAACATAAGTGTCATAATAGAAGATAAGGCGTTGCAGTGCCTGGCCAGACCGAGCACCAGGAGATAACATTGGAATTTAAAACCCCTCTGAAGAAAATAATAAAGAGCATACCACATCAAGTCAGTACGAGCAGCCAGCAGAGGTTTACTGTTTTCAACAGAGCGAAAAACTTGAAATCAGAGGCTTGGCATACATTCCAAATTTAAGCAACATTTAGCCTGCGGTACCTAAAATGTTTTGTCTGACACTGGATCACTAAATGGGAGGACCTCAATTAATGAAGGGTTAGCACATATTTTCTTTTTCAACTTGCGAGCAACTACTGTTAATTACTATGTATGTACTATGTATTTATTATTAATTTATTTTTGTTACTATGTACTCACAATAAAATTAAAATAAGAAGTTGCTCACAAATGACTGTGGAATTGTTGAATAATATAAGCTAGGCTAGCCTGTCTTCTCTTGCTGCTACATAAATAGGTTGAGCTGCTGAACTGTTGGTAGCTGCACAGTGGAAATAGCTGGGGACAACAATTCCACAAACCTTAGTACTTGTAAAAACAAAATGTACAAAAATACAAAAGTTTTCTATATTAAATCTGTAGTTGTGAACAAATTTAGGCAAACATACTCACCTGTAGCCAGTTACTACTCAGTCTCCTCATTGCTGTTTCTTGGTTGCTGCTAATTCCTGTTGCTAACTTTGCTAATCATAGCTTAAAACTGCTGTAGTTTAGCAATTTTTTTTCCAGCATAAAATTTGCTCAAGTTGTTTCTTTCATATTGCTTATTGCTCTATTGACCTTAAGTCCATTATAAATATATAATGGATTCAATTATAAAAGTAAAATATTGAAGCCTGGTTTGTTTTTACTTCAAAACTAATGGGGAACCTTGAAGTTCATCTCACATTACAAAATTTGTTTTAACAAGATTACATTATAATGTATATATATGCATTTCTCAGCCTCTGTAATAACTTGCAAGATAAATATATGGGAAATATGAAAAGAACATTGATTTTTAAAAAAGGAAAAACTGCTCAAAGTGTCCAGGATTTCCCTTTGTACTAAACTTGCCTTGAATTTTTCTGTTCCGACAATATGATATTTACTTCCTTAATCTTATGCTGTTTTAATAAATACTGCCAAAGAAGCCATTTAGCTAAAATGATCTATCAGTTTTTAATACTATATATGATATCTCCATGTACTTTCTTGTTTCTTAATAAAGACACAGAAATAAATATTTAATTTTTCACAACTCCGTAAAATTGGCGTAGCTAAAGGTGCCCCGAAGAGAAGATTTTTGGACAGTATTTTGTAGATGTAGAAAAGAGCTGTGAGTTCCTATTGTAGCTGCTTTAACATAAAGGTTAATTTTGTCTTTTTAAAAGTTAAACCTGTATCAGCGTTACAATTCCAAGCAGTCCAGTGCAGCGTATCCATTACCACCTCTGTCCAATTACTTAAACCTGCTGCAACTTGCCTGGCTGCTCCGTCTACAGTTCATGCCACAGGTCAGACATCAAATTAGACATTTGGGGCGGTGCAAGCTCACAATCATGTCTGGACTCCAGAGTCTGTAGAGTAGACACATAAACAGCAGTTTGTTTGATCAGAGAAGCTGTACAGTAGCTGTGTGCAAATGTGTAGTGGCAGTGTTGTGTACACAGGCCCAGCAGTTCTGTGCTTTTCAATAGAGGTGCTGTCAGATGGCCAACAGGAAACAGAGGCTATGAAGCGTCAGCAGACAAGTCTTTCACTGGGGCACATGTATTGCTGCTGGACATAAGGTAAAGAAGCTGTAGGTGTTTAAAGGCAGATAACATCTACTGTAGGGCTTAGTTTCTCTTGATTCAGCACTGATGGGACCATAATTGCAAATAACATGAACAAAACCCTGTGAGAATCTAAATCAGACACAATACAGCAAAGAAATAATAACCAGAAATGAACCTCCAGTTTCATGTGTCACAAATAATTAGGTCTGCATCAGGCTGTCTGTGAACTAATCATGTAATCTTCTTAATTTGCCTCCAAGTCACAGCAGATGAGACCTGGTACTGTCAAACAGAAAAGGAAAATGATCAGGTGATGCCGATGACAGAACCACCCTAGACATGTGTTCCTGTGTATTTCCACTTTACATTTCCTTCATCCTGTCAGTTATCGCGTACAGCTGCAGTGAATGACAAGTGCTCATTTGCACTTTTAAAAAACATAAAATATTAAAGGTATGTTTACGATAAAAGGGAAAGCAATTCTTCTCTCCCTCACAACCACATTATTAATTCATACTGTTAAAACGACTTTCCACGAATTAATGGAGACTATGCATGGCCTCACAATTGCTTTTGGAAATAAAGGGGCCGTCGGGCAGTCAAGTGATGCATTATGGTGGTACTGAGTGGGTCTTATCTATAGAAAGCATGCTGTTAGCTTTAAAAGTACATCCACCTCCTAAGTCTTACACCAATACCACAGTGGTTACAGTGTGGCAGTTAGTCGTTGTTGTGGCATACCACTGAATTACAGCTTTAAACACAAAGTAATCTCCACTTAATAGAATCTGCATTCAAGATGTGACCAGAGTTTCAGCATCATCTCAGCAAACTCCCCATGAGCGTTCAAGTGCACCTTCCTTAGTGAAATGAGTGTCTGAGCTTCAATCTGTTGAAAACTGCAACAAAGTCCAAATCAGCTGCCAAGTATGGCTATTAATCATCTCCTAAATCTGCAAAGCAAAGAGGGGAATCCAACAAAATGTTCAATACCACAGCAACATTAACTTAATCTGTAAAGACACATTTTCAAAACAAAGTTCACCAAAAAAAAAAGCCTCCGCAAATAAAATCAGTGACTGAAACTCACAGGAAAGAGAAACAATTCCAGACATGTAGCTCAGTGTCCACCCATTATAAATGTTAATTAACCATAATGTTGAGTGCAGTTTGTCCAGTCAGCAGCTTACCGATCAATAACAGCAATTAACAGCCAACAGAAACCACAGTGGAAACCACAGAGTTTAATATTAGAATATAATATTAGCTATAATCCAGTATAGATGTTTGACTCACAAGATAATTGCATTTTTCAGTCTGAGTAGAATAAATTAGATTATCAATTGCTCATTTAATTGTTAAAGCATTTAACACTCTAAAAACAGAGACAGATGCAAATTTTGTCACAGATTTGACGTAACCACCATGTTGTTTGGGTTAAAACCATGTTGTCATCTGAAAGGTTGCTTTTGATACACACACACACACACACACACACACACACACACACACTACCATGATAGACTTTGTGGTCAGCTGTGTTTCCTTTAGTAAATCCAATTAGAGGTGACAGGTAAAAACAGTACTGACAGGACTACTCCGCTTGGTAATTTACTAGTAATATAGCATGTGCATGGCTGTCTTGCTTTTATTTATTTATTTATTTAGTCTTGATACAGTTATAAAAACGCAGACTTCAGCACATATAACAGATAACCCGTGACCTCCAGCAATATGAGGTCAATCACAAACCATAAAACGTTAAATTATATTTTTCAGACAGACATCAGTATGAATCCTCCAATTTACATCTTACATATTAAAATATTTCATGTTTACAGTATTAACGTTAAAAGTATGTCATATTTATTGTAATAAATAAATAAATAAAAGTCTCTCTTTAATATTTCAGATTAAAATGATTAAACTTCCAATTAAAGTCACAGATTCGATACAACTATAGAAAACCTGATTTGATGGAAGAAGTTTTTATTTCTAATATTAACTCTAAACTTTACGTCTATTTCTAATTCATCAGTTCCATTTGGCACACACATAAATCTAATATAACGCATGTAAAGTGCATATTACAAATGAACTCACCGGCTACAAGACACAGTGGCAGCAGTAACCTGAAGACCAGCCCGCACACCACCTCAGAGGCCATAGCTCTGGGCTGTTGAAACCAGGTAAAAGGAACCGAGGATAGTCTCTCTAAGACTTCTCTTGCATCCCAAACTCCGGCTCTCTGTCAGATCCCAGCTGTCATCAACCCTGCGCGCGCCTCCAAACGGCCACATCAGCTCCCCGTTGTCACACCTGGACGCCCGTTATTCCTCACCGAGCTGTTGCGCATTCACTAAAGTTCACCGCAACAATAGGCATGTCACCATCAAAGTTCAGTTCAGTTGCTCAGAAGCAGAAAAAGTCATGTTGACGCCGAACAAACCGACTCAGGTGCGCAAACAGCTGCGCAGACACGGCGCGTAAAAATGCCGGCGAAAGGAGCCAACAAGTCCTCAAATCCAATTAAGCCCCCTTTTTCAAAACAAAACCACTTTAAAACAAGAGTTAAAATTCTGGTAAGTCTAATGAACTGTGTTGTGTTAAAGAAGCTCTAAGAATAACCGGTTCAACGAGACCTTTCCCTAAATGTCCCCTTGGTGAATTTTGACTTTCTGACTTCTGGTGTGGACTGGATTCACCAACAGGACGCTACAGGGCGATACTCAGATTGACACCTGCTCCAGCCAATCACAAGTCCTCAACTTGTAACGGGTCTAGCCTCTTTCGATAATTGGGAGTAAGAGGTGGGACGAGATGATACAAATACCACGAGGATGAAAAGATGGAGAGTCACTAATCTACATTTCATAGAAATATATTCAATTCAATATATAATCAGTACCCTTAGTTTCATAAGCAGCAAATACAAACCCGAAATTAGTTTTTGAAGGAGAGTTTCACTGATTACTGCCTCCCTTCAAGGTCTGAACTCCAGCTGTTTATCAGAAAGAAACAGCGTCCCCTCCTGGCACCAAACCAGCCTGCACGCAATGCGCCACATCCATTTAATCTAATCCGTATTACCACAAAACAGGCCCCTCAGATTTCTCCTTTGGGGCTGGAAAATGATTTTACAAAAAGAAAAAAAAAAATTCAGTTCTTGAAATAATTATGAGCATTGTAGGAAAACATCTTCTCTGATGACATGTAATCCAGTTGTCTGTTGAGTAAACAAGGCAAGTATAAATGCTAACCTCAAAGTGCTGTGCTCTGCTTTATTTACAAAAGAAAAATCCTGTGTAATATTGAGGACATAAATTGATTTGCATCATTGTGGTGTTAGTATTGAGTGGGATGACGTGCAGAGGTTCAAACCTTGTTAGATTGTCCTGGAAAAACACTGAACCCATTTCAGCTCTGGTGTTTCTGTTTTACAGCTGCATCTGACCTCTGACCTGTAACTTTACCTCACTGAACCAGATTAATTGTATTTTATTTCATAGTTATCAGTAAGATTAATGATGTGACCTGTTGTATTGTAACTAAGTATATTTACTGTAGTTTTAGGCTTATGTACTTGATCTGAGTATTTCCATTTGATACAACTTCATATTTCTACTCTGCGGCACCGTACTTTTTACTCCACTACATTTGTCTGACAGTTTTAGCCACTTTTGAGATTAAATGTACCAACATATGGTGGTCCAATAGAATACAATGTGTCACTATATATTAAACTACCATCAGTTAAACTCATTAAGAAAGTGAGCTCCATCATTGGGATGGGACTGGACACAGTTCAGCAGGTGGCTTTATTTTGAGTAATGCATTTCACCCACTTCACCATTTTGAGGTGTTCAGGGAGAGCACCTTCAGCCACAGACTGATTCCCCCTCAGTCCAGGACTGAACAAAATAGGAGATCCTTCCTGCTGGCTACTATTAAACTTTCAATATTGCTGTGCAATAAATTATTGCACATATATATTTAAATTTAGATATTTTTATTCTGTTTTTAACACTTTGTCATTCCATTGTTGGTTGTATGTGGGGATGTTTGTTGTGATTGGTCAGTGTGTTTTTTGTACTACTTTCGGAATCAAACAATATCCTGCTAAGGATCAATAAAGTATCTATCTATCTATCTATCTATCTATCTATCTATCTATCTATCTATCTATCTATCTATCTAT
>JAQQZY010000010.1:29977140-29990939 GCA_030068375.1 Ostorhinchus rueppellii | reverse complement strand
TATATATACATACATACATACATACATACACACACACACAATTCTATTCTATTAAAAAATCCATAAACTTTACTGGGAACTACACAGACAATATACACCATTATTACACTATGGAGCCTCTATGTAAAATAAAATACTTTATGTTTTGCAGTCCATCTGTGTAATGGACATAGTGATCAGCTGAAATTGTGCAGCTCTATTAAGTTTCATGAAAGCAATAAAATATAAAATACTTTAGTACTATCATGTAAAATGACTTAAGTAGATTTAAAGAATATTGTAACAGGGTGAGGAGAAATATACCTTTGGAGTCAGAGAAAAACGTATCTTAAATCATCTTTGTTCTGTATATGCATGCAACTGAATATAAAATTCTATATTATATAATGAAATGATCCATTAGTTTCTGTAGTATCTGTCCTTCTACATTAGTTAAAGAGTGTGTTTTTGTCACCTTTGTAGAAATGCGTGGAGCTCTTTTCTACTGTTTTTTACTGATGATATATTGAGAGTTTTCATCATGCAAAGCAGCTTAAATGTTTTGATGTATTGAAAGTATTATTGTCTCTGTACTCCTGCTCTTTGGCATTATTGTGCTTCTAATTGTGTTTTCATTGTTGTTCAAATGTAATCACTATGGGATGCTTTCACCTCAGCCCATTGTGTTGTGTAGATGTGTAGCCTCACATCTGCATATGAAGTGCCTGTAATTGTACCACTCGGGGACGAGGTCACAGGTTTTTAAAAGCTGCCAACCGCCATGACAGGAAAAGTAGTGTTAAATACCCTTCTGCATACAGTAGCATCCTGTTGGAAAGCTTTACACTTACTGAGCACAAACAAAATTTGTTAAATTAGGCTCATGTCAAAATCCTGCAAATCTATAAATTTATATGCACTAAAAGTAAAATATGAAGCACTGGGGTTCCATGCTGCTAGGAATAAAGGCTTCTGCAGAGAGATAAAGACTCCTAGTGCAAACATAGCCTTAAATGTGTGTATTTTTATATTGTGGATTATAACCTTATACGAGGGCTGTCTAATAGTATTATGGGCCCACAGACAAAACAGTGGACTGGGGCCCCTACGACAACCGCTCACAGAAATTATTATTGGCTTGAAGTCAATGATCTTCGGGATGTCATTTGCACATGCACACATGCAAGTGGGAGCCAGGAACACTGCTGCCTGATTGTGCTACGAAGCAGTTTTTTTGGGTTTTTTTTTTTAGAATTTTGTCTTGAAAAAGAACGTTCTCCTCGATAGTTGGTCACCATCATACACATGAACAATCTGAGTGCAATTTCAATATTCAGGAATACAGTTTTAAAATTGTCAGAAATTATCCATCAGTACGAATTCTAGTACTTTTTTTTTAATCAGTAAAAAAATAAATAAATTGATTAATAAAATAAAGTAAAGATTGAAAAATGTTTGTACTTTTTTTTTTTAAATCTATCAAAAATGTTTGTCTACATAATTTTTTTTAAATAATGGAAAATTTTCAACAGGAAATAAAAATAAATCTATATAAAATAATGGAAAAAATTCAAGTACAAAATGAAAAATATATTTTTAAAATTAATGGGAAAAAAATAACTTAAAATAGCAATTAGTGAAGTAGCTATATGCCTTTGATGGATATGTATCACATATGATATAATGTACATTGAGGTTAACATACACAGATTAGCATGGGTCCCCTATGCTTGTGGGGCCCATGATCAAGTGCCCATCAGGCTCATGTGTGAAGATGGCCCTGTGTTAAACCTCTGACAACAGCAGGATTTGTAATGGAAATGATTTAAAGCTGTGTGGATTGTTTTAATGATGAAGAGGTGGTGTCGTTTTGTTGATATTAGCTGATCTCTCATGGCTTCCAGCCCAAATAAAAGATGAGAAGTCATTGGGAATCTGCTTGTGGGATTTAAAGCACAGGTTATCTGAAGGTCTGCAACGCACTGACTCATACTTCTTAATAAAATAGTCTGTAGAAGGGGTTTGGATCGAGTGGATAATACATATCTTTTTGTCCGACACTAATACAGTCTGTACTTTTATTTCATTTTAGATACAGATGCATGCATTAGGAGGTGTTTGAGACCCACTTAATCCTTACTTTTTGATACTTATCTGTGTTCCAGTTAATCATTTGTTATTCACACTGCAGATCTTAATGCTCAAATCTGATTTTCTTCTTAAATCCACCTTTTTAACTGGCCGATAGGCCATGAGCTACTGTAAAGGTGTTGTCTCCAGCATCATCTGCATCGTCTTCATCTTCACCGCCTTTGTTTGCAATTCTTTCAAACATCTTCTCCAAGAAAAGTACTGATCAGAATCATTTCAGATTTTAGCTTCCTTGGCACAATGTCTACAAAGTCTGTTCACAGTTTTGACAAATTTAGATGCTTTTTTTATTTTTCACAAATGTTTGAAATATTATAAATTTGCCTTGACTTATATTGAGCCATATTTTGATGGCTTACAACATGGAAATTGTTAGAGATATCAACGTACTTATTATTATTAAGCACGAATAGAAAGTCATATATTTCATTGAATTTGTTGAGTTTATCCTCCAGTGAAAGTATCACCTACTTCTATTGGCAGCCTATTTTTATTTTATTTTTTTTTAATGTTGTTCATGTTCATTTGAATGTTAATCATTTTCATCATTTAAATGTGAATGAAGTTGAAAAAAAAAAAGTCATTTTTAGAAACTGTTACCTGCAATGTGAACATAGCCTACATCAGAGTTTCTCCAAAAATAATTTCAACTTAACACCCAGAAGACAAAGCCATTTAGACAAATGAATGCATGTATGGATGTATGAATGGATGGATGGATGGACAGACGGACGGACAGATGGATGAATGAATTTCAAAATAGGGAGATCCTGTGTAATTATTTTAGGAAAGTTTCTCTTCTATGTAGAGCATTTCTCTTTACTTGGACTAACAAGATTTTTTTTTTCCTATCAGTTTTTTTTAATAGAATTTTTATGTTACATAGGAATTAATGGGATATTGTTATGATGTTAGTATCTAATTATCAAAAATGTTGCACTAAAAAAAAAGAACAGATGAAGCCCTGTGTGTTTAAACAAAAGGAAAAAAGAACAAACTTTCCCTTTTACCAACTTTTAGGTGTTTTAATTAGAGACATCTTTATTTAGCAGGTACCCATAATTGCACCCTGTAGTCCCTGTTGCAGAGTGTTTTAACCTCCACCACTGTGTTTGTTTGCTTGTTTTTGTTAGTTTTTTAATAAATGAATTTATTTATTTAATCTTGGGACTATTTTTGTACAAATATCTCCTTCACCAGTCTATGATCCAACAGCTCCTATTTTGGGTCCTGACTGTAAGTTTAGCAGCTGCAGCTATAAATGAGTATATGCAGCCAGGAAACTGACAAAACTGTCATAAACATGTCAGTCAAGCCGATGTGTTTAACCCCCTATATGTCATCCATTTACAGATATGTCGAAAAATGTCTTAAATTGAAACTGAAGTGGCATTAAGTTGTCTCCTAAACACTACAGAAACACTGAAAAAAATAGATATAAATATGAAGTGAGTGTTCACAATCTGTTTCCAGTTGAGTGAACCCAGACCGCCCTGCCCTGTGGAGCAAATTTTGGAGTCCCACCCTTTTTCTTTTTTGTTTCTCTAAAAAAGTAACTCTTGAAACATGAAAAGTCTCTCCCTGTAATCATCACGTGGCTTTTCTGCATTGGTTTTTCTGCAGCTTCCTGTCAGAATCCTACCCTCTGTTTCTGCTTTTGCTGGAGTATTTTTTTTTTTTTCCTCGAGAGACAAGACAGCAGCAAAAAAGCACAAAGTTCCTCCTGTCCCGCAGCTGAAAGCAAAAGTATTCAAGACTTGCATATCTGCTGCAGACCGACTGGTTTAGCAGGTAACTGTACGCTGAGGCCATAATTAGAAGCGTTTTCTGTGTGGAACAGAATCCAGAGCACATACAGAGCTGCACACACAAGCAGTCTCTTGGTGATTAGATTTCTGCTCTTAATCACTTAATCTCATTTGTCCCATAGTTGCTGGATCCCTGCCCACTCTTCCTATTTTTCTGAGTCTGGATCAGGGGCCAAGTTTGCTGATCATTCATCGAATCAGCTTTAATCGATACTTTCACCAACTCATGTCCTACAGCTGGGGTTTCAATAACTCTGAGTGTTCCCATTACCTCTCCCTGCAAACCCCTACCCAGTATCTCCTCTACCGTATTCTCGCTCAACGTGTTTGGACACATAGTGAAGTTGGACACTCTCGACGCACCACAAGCCGGAAGTTACCCGATTCTCCTTTCACATTAAGATGAGGGTTTCAGTGGCGTGTGTGAGGGAAACTGGTGAAATGGCCGTGTTGAGTGTTTGTTAGATTTTTTATTCACAGAAAGAATACTGAACTGTTGTCAAATCAGTTAATGTAATCTAAACAGCCTAAAAATTATAGACAAAAAACATTTATATAAACAAAACAAAGAGCAACAAACTTTAGAAATAACTTTTTTAACACACAAAATTATTTATTTATAATATAATATATCTCATTGTTTTATTTCTAATGAATCAATATATTTTGGTACATATTTTATAGCTTATATTTATTTATTTTTCTGTTTTTTCTTTAATATATATGTTTATGTTTCATATATGGCATTGTGTCTGAAAAATCTTAAATAAAAGTGATGAGGGAGAAAAAGATCTAAGAGTGAAAGCACTAACATTATGAATTTTGTAGATTATTAAACTTTACAGACTAAAACTTTATACTTAACAGTAAAGGTTAAGAGGAGGTGATGAATAAAAACGCAGCTGTAACGCTTTAATAAAAAGTATGATAACCAATTTATTGTTGTTCATTAATGACTTATAAAGTGTTTAGAATCTAATTAATAACCTCTTTACAAACTATTTATGAATTCTTGAAAGTGCAGAGTTAAAGGAGATAAGTAACAGAAAAACAAATGCCCAAGAATAGTCCAGGTCCCAGAAAAATGTACGTATGCAACAAAGTATGTGCTCAATTACTTCCCACCT
This sequence comes from Ostorhinchus rueppellii, assembly GCA_030068375.1. NCBI lineage: Eukaryota > Metazoa > Chordata > Actinopteri > Kurtiformes > Apogonidae > Ostorhinchus > Ostorhinchus rueppellii. The sequence goes on along the minus strand of JAQQZY010000010.1, from coordinate 29,985,874 downwards.
TTATATTACAGGAATATGCACTAGTACTCACATAGAACACACAAGATTACAAGTATTTCAACAAACCGATGACAAGTTAAAAAAACAAAACAAAACTCTAGTAAAAAGAGTATTCAAATATTTAAATATTTATTAATATTTAAATATTAAAAAGATTTAAGATTCAGAGATATTTATTGCCAGTTCACTAAACACCCAGAACATACGGAGAACTGAGAGAAAAAAAAGAGGGGAAACGTCATGCAATTAAATTAAAGTTGCAAAAGAGATAAATACACTAGTGGTTACTGCCAGTATACATTATTACTATACATTTTTATTTCATTCATTCATTTTCTGAACCCGCTTTGTCCTCACTAGGGTTACTGAAGCCTATCCCAGCTACTTATGGACAAAGGAGGAGTACATCCTGCAGGGCTTACATATAGAGACAAACAATCACTCTCACATCTATGGGCAATTTAGATTAACTGATTAACAGGATGGTGGGAGGAAGCTGGAGTACCCAGAGAGAACCCATGCAGACACATGGGGAAAACATGTAAACCCACACAGAAGGGTCCCACCCCCATCCAGTGCTGTTGGAATCAAACCTGGGACCTACTTGCTGTGAGGCATAAGTGCTATCCACTGCACCAATATGTATTTTAATTTTATTTTATTATTTTACTTTAAAATTGCCTGTTGAACATTCTTATACATCTTTAACCCACATAAAACATATTGTTTAATATAAAGATAGTAGACACAACTTTCTCAATGGTTATTTCATGTACCGTATATGAAATGACTGTTATTTCCATTATAACACAAGGTATATGATATATCTATGTCATAACAGTGATAATAATTTGAACATAGGGAAAAAGAAAAATATAAACTTTCCCTTTCACAACTTTTAAGAAGAGATTTTTTTTTTAAAAAATTTTTTTAACTTTACTGGGCATATCTGAATGTACCCGAGTATCATGCAAGGTGTTTTTATTTTCTATTTATTTATTTTTTTTAAAATTTCTTTAAAATTTCCTGCTGAACATCCTTACACATCATCAACCCATATAAAAAAATATATATTGTGTAATATTGATATATGCTACATTACAGAAAAGTGGGGGGTTTTGTGCTTATTTCAAAAAGCCTGTGTTATAAATATGTAACTTAATAATAGCAATAAATATTAATAAAAAGCAAAGACATTTTTTCAGTTTTGTGACTGTTTTTCCACATTTAAGGTATTTGAAATGTACAACCTTCAACATATGTACTGGTATGTCATTTACAGAAGAAGAAGAAGAAGAAGAAGAAGAAGAAGAAGAAGAAGAAGAAGAAGAAAAAGAAGAAGAAGAAGATTCTTTGGCATAACAGTGTGTTGTATTTTCCGTGGGTTACTTTTATTGTGGAGACCCCGGCAGCGGAAGTGCAGTATGCCGTGGATTTTGTCGAGGCTGAGAGGAGGTGAGATTGTGAAACCTCGGATGACTGCTGCTCACTCGGTTGTCTCTTTCACAATCAGGAGACATTTTCAACTTTTTGTCTCTTATTCTGCATCATCCGGACTGGACCCGGAGCTCTGTGGGTTTTTTTTTTTAATATATAATTTATCCACCTCAGTCTGACCTAAACTTGCCATGAGCATCATCCAGCTGGAAACCTAAACACTCCGGTGTGGAAGAGGGGAAGATGCCTCATGGACAGCTCCATCCTCTCCAGTGCGCCAGTTCAGGGCATCCCGGACGCCGAATCGTAGAGAAATGCCGAGGTTTAGCGCCAGATGGATGGTTGCGGTGGTGCTGATCCTGGTGGTCAGCGGCGCCTTTTTCTTCTGCGAGTATCTCATCTACTTCCCGACCATCTTCAAATGCTCCTGGCCCAAAATCAGCCATGCACGGGGGGGAGAGGACATCGACGGGCGGCCGACGGACACCGCGGTCCGCGCAATGGTGCTGTCGGACACCCACCTCCTCGGAGCCGTCGGGGGACACTGGTTCGACAAGCTGAGGAGGTAATCCTGTCTGTTCCCATGTATCCCTCTGTCTCCATCTCCATCAGTCAGCCTATGCACCGCTGCTGCAGGAGATCACTGTAAACAACAACAACAACAACACAAAATGCTGCTGACCGACTTGTTGTCTCCAAACGCGCAGGGAATGGCAGATGGAGAGGGCTTTCCAGACCGCTCTGTGGCTGCTCAAACCAGAGATCGTGTTTATTCTCGGGGATATCTTCGACGAAGGCAAGTGGAGCTCGCAGAAGGTAAGGTAGAGCTGCCGTTTGTTCCTCCAGCCTGCTTTGTCTTGCTTTGACTGTGATGATGACGATGAGGATGATAGTGGTGGTGGTTTTGTTTTTTGGGAGGAAACAATAAGGTTGTGTGCATGCAAGAGCAGAGGCCTTTGCTCCCCGGTCACAGTCATCACCATCATCATCATCATCATCATCATCATCATCATCATCATCATCATCATCATCATGGGGTCTGCAGGTTGGAGAAAACACTAACAGTAGCCGCAGCCTGCATCTCTCAGCCCTGCACGGTTCATCCTCTGGGAATTCTCCCACAGCTATTAGTAGATCTGGGATGTGTCAAATTAGACTCGAGAAAAGAGTCGATTTGACTCGTCTTTTCATTTCCAGTGATCATGTTCCCTATCAATAATTTATTCATGTTCAGAAATAGTCAAGAGCATCCATCAGGGTTCAGGTTGCATGGTTCTGATGGAAAGAAATAAAAGCTCAAATGAGGGATTTAACTAAGGATTGTTTTCATTATCGATTAATCAAGGGTTTTCTTTATCATTATGCAGTTCAGTCTTGTCTGTTTACTGTAAAAATGAGGGAAACGAACCCATGGTTGTCAGATCTTTGTTCTGTGCTTGTTCTGAGAACACAACACAGACACAAAGGAACAAATGTTGACATCAAAGCAGCTGAAACCAGCCCTGAAACTAGTCATCAGTTTATTGAAACACTTGTAATCCTGTTTGTTCTATATGAGTGCTAGTATATATTCCCAGAATATAGGTGGGCAGTAATAGAGTACATACTTTGTTGCGTAAGTACGTTTTTCTGGGACCTGGGCTATTCTTGGGTATTTGTTTTGCTGTTAGTTGTCTCCTTTAACTCTGCACTTTCTAGTCCTCACATTTTCCAAACAGGCTTATTGCCTCTTTTTGTTTACCAATCTACTGTTTTTCTTTGATATAATTTCACACTTAAATGCATGTATGTAATTTCAGTAGCACATAAGAAACGATAAACCCTTGGTGCATCCATCAGTGTACATGGTACATGAGAAATGTAGGAGTATGACAACAACATAAAACACATAATAGGATGTAACAAGATGCAAAATGACTCAAGTAGCCTATATGATTTTGTGAGTTGGGACCGTTCAATCAAAAATTCCTTCAATAACACAAAATAAACGTTAAAGAAGAAAACGGCATAAAAGACATATTTGATGGAAATGACAACAATAACGCAAATGACAGAACAAGAACGAAAAAGCATAAAAGACATCACAAACTAAAAATGATGTGAAAGATGTTACAAGATGAAAACAACATAAATGACATAACATGATGAAAACTATGGAGCAATACAAGACAGAAATGTAACAGATGTAAAAACACAAAAACTGCACAAACATGAAACAAGATCTAAACAGCACAAATGCAGCCACAGAATGAAAACTGTGGAAAAGATTTAACAAGATGTAACAAGACAATAATAGTATGTAATGAGACGTAATGAGATGTAACAAGATGAAAATCATATAAGATGACATAACTGATGGAACAAGACATCACACGACAAAAAAAAGCACGAAAGACAAAAATAATATGAAAACTGTACGATGACAAAACAACTGTACAGATGTAACAAAGTGAAAATAAAGTAAAAGAAGAACAATCATAAATGTGGAACATGATCAAAATAATGCTGTAAGACTCAGAAAGTTGTAACATAATGAAAACTGAGTAAAAATTGTAATAAAAGATGAAAAAAACAAAATTAACATGAAAGATGTAACAACAAAGAAACTGTGTGAAGATGTAACAAGGTGAAAATGACACAAAGGATGAAGCTGATGAAAATAATCAAAACAGCTTAAAAATTTAAACAAGATGTAACAAGATGAAAACGATGTGACATGACAAAGCAACAGAGCAAGACATAACTACTACAAAAGTGCAAAAGACGTGACGACAAGGATGATGTGAAAGATGTAACAATACAAAAAAATTGTGTAAGATCAGAACAAAAAGAAAAGAACGACAAAGAAAAGCTGGACCACAAAGAAAAGGTGCCATCGTGTTTCAAGTTCTGACAATGAAAACTAACTTGGATTTTGGTGCAGTTCATTATTGTAGTCTGGTGTTTTGATTTTATTTTGCATGAGAATGATTTGATGTCAAGTGTTGTCTGTTTTTACACAGTATCTGCACTTCTACTTCTGCTGATGTAAACAAAGACTGTGCTTTTGCCACCTTTGCCAGAGGCCTCAATGTAAAATGACGTAAAACTGATAAATTCTCACTTTTGATTAGTTGCAACCAGTAAATGTCACTTAATTTCTTGCTTAATAAATGACTCCAGTAACTAAATGATGAACCTGAAAACAAATTATTGCTTCAGCACTAATTAAAAGTAGCATCAGGGGAGTCATGTGGGGACACATCAGCAGGAAAAACATTCAACACACACGTCGAACCGACGCAATTAGAAGTCTCTGTTGTGCAGCTTCAACCCCTGCAGGTGCCCAGTTGAATAAAGGAGAATGTGAGCGAAGGCGGTCACCCATGGGGGCTTCTCCTCGGAGCTGGTGCTGAGTCTCAGGAGAGTTTTTCTTAAATGTGCTTCAGCTGTGTTTGTGTGTCTCTGCAGCACTGGGAGGACGACGTGCGCCGCTTCCACAGGATGTTCAGACACTCCACTGACACAGAACTGGTCGTGCTAGTTGGAAACCATGATATCGGCTTCCATTACGAGTAAGAACCACTTTTCCAGCATTATTGTTTTATTACTTTACTCCATAACCTATGCTCCTTGATTAAATTTGAGGTCAAAGTTTTCAGAGGAGATCCAAGGTTACACAAGGTGGCATGATCAGACATTCCTGGTAAAATAAGATGTGCTGTTAGGCGACAGAAGGCAGATATGATTGATTTTCAAGATAAATATTCAGTGTCCTAGTTACAGACGTTCCTGGCAACATGACTCCTCCCTCAGTGTGGTTATAAAGACAATGTGTGTTTGTGTTTCTCTTCTGAGAAACTGGTGAAGGCATTTATCAGCCTCCAAATAATGCCAACACAAGTTACATATTATTGCACTGTGGACCCAATAAACACAGGAAGCAGAGCGACCTGGACCCTATTACATAACCCACGAGGAAACATTTGATAAGGGTCCAAGCAAACCTGAAGTTCACAGACTAAACATACACACACACGATTAAAGTTTGATGACACCATGGTAATGTACTCATTGCCTCTGAGACTTCTCCCTCTACATAGTTTTGTAAAAAAAAAAAAAAAAAAAAAAAAATACTATTATGTGATGAGTCAAAAGTAACTTTTAAGCCTTGGTTTTTTAAGTTTAGAATTAAATCAGATTAAAAAAAATACACACTTTTCAGCAAGTGTAGAATAATTCAACAGAAAAGACACACAGTTCTATTCTTTTCAGAAATGGGTCATTACATGTCCTGGATTTGTCTTGAACAAAATAATATGAAAACTTCCATTACACACTCCAGTATATATACTGTTAGTCGTGAAATTTCCACGTTAAATTAGCGTGTGCTGTCTTAACCACATCATTTGCCTCTTTTGTTGTGTTGTAAGGATCATTTACAACATCCACTCATGTAAATCATAGTTACTGAAATCCAATATATGAGCCATATTAATACCACACACCAAAATATCAAAATTGAGATGCAAAAAAATGGATCTTGAAGATGCAGTAACTTATTTATGTGTGATTTCAGCAATAACTGTTAACACAAACACACATGCTTCAAAATCATCCACAGGGTTTTGAGAATGTTCAGAACAAATTTGAACTTGATACAGTGAACAGTAACCAACTTGTGAGAATTACAGAACATGTATTAATGATGAATTTTAGGTCAGATGCCCAGATTTTTACATATTAAACAAGAGTAGATTTTTAATTTGCTGTAGCCCATAAATTTTGAATAATTTTGTTTTCAGATACATTCCTTTTTCCCCCTATTTAAACACATCAGTAATCACCTTTGACCAGATGCAATGATTCCAGTTACACTTCATCTATTACAAATAAATCATATTGTCACAGTCATTTCATGAGAGGAAGTTAAAATATATTATTCCAACTTTATGGGCAACAGTGTATGTTACGTTATTATAATTACGATTACTTACATACTTATATTACTTATTACTTACATTCTATTACGACTACTAATACTGTTGTCCCTTTATTATAACTTTTATCCTGTGTTTATTAAACTAATATATCTGTATGTTGTGCATATTATATTACCACAACATCATTTCATTTATTTTAGTCACATCACTTATTCATTATGATTACTCTGTTATTTGTTGTTTCTGCTAGTCCCTTCCCAATGCGCAATTGTTATCTGTTTTTCACAAAAAAGTGTAATATAGTTATTGTTTTTATTATTTTCTTATAATATTTCTTAGGTGTAAATTCTGTGTTGTGTCTATTGGAACCTCAATTTCATGAGGGCTCTGCTCAAGGGATCATTAAAGTTCTATCTAATCCAGTCTAATCTAATCTAATCTAATCTAATCTAATCTAATCTAATCTAATCTAATCTAATCTAATCTAATCTAATCTAACAGTAGCACTGAACACAAAAGTCAATACCTGATTCACTAGTTGATATGTAAGTGAACTATGCTTTAAAGTTGCAGTGGATGTGTGATTTGAAGTGATCCATACGTAAATAAATGCTTGTGAATCAGGGAAGATCACATTGAAATGGATGACAGGGGGAGTTATGTGGACCACGTCATTTACACCATGTTTTCGGTTCCTTTTGCTGCGTGTTGTTCTGGCATTCTCTCCTCCCCCTCATTTCCTTTTTCTTCTTACTGCATCTGTCAAAAAAATCCCTGAATAAATCTTTTCAAAAATGGATGATTAATCAATATATCTGGAACTGAACATAAAACTGTAAAGAACTCAATATAATCTTATGGTTCTTATTTTCTATTATGCTCAGTACTTCCTGTGGAGAAGCCTAATAATATCTATCAGCCACTGTCAGAGACAAGATCTTTATTTCTGTCTGTGTTGCTTATTTAGTCAGATTATCTCATTGAGATCAAGACCTCATTTGCAACAGAGACCTGAGTATAGCGCATGTATTTACATACACATTTATAGCACGAGTCACTCAAACAAGTGTTGTTTATGATAAAAGTAGAGGCCAGTTTTAGCTGTGTGACAGGAAATGTCAGGACAATGCCAGGAAACCAGACTTCCTCAATGTTAGAGTGTGGAATTTGTCAAAAACCAGCCTCTGCTGGGATGTGACGTGTTGATGATGAGCTGTGTTGTCAGGTAGGGATTTAAGCATTTGGATAAAAGTGAAATGAAAGTGCAAATGTGAAGGTGTGTCCGAGGTAAGGTGCAGATAGACAGGGACCTCCAGATGACCTTTTCTTCCAACAATGTCCTATCAGCGGCTTTTCATGTTTATTGGCATCACAGGTTAAATTGGGTTGGAGTGTACTGGAGCTCAGCTCCGCCTCCTTCGGTCCAGAACGAACCCCACCAGAGCTCAACTCCCACTCTGTCAATGTAAAAGGACCCACCACTATTTCTGTTACTCAATTTCATCTCCTGATAAGCGCATGAAACTATTAAGTTGAATAAGTGCAAGACAACCTAAAGACACACCCAAATCAGCTCCATGGGATTGTCAGACATCACGTCATAACACATTCTATTATTCCAGTATCTCAGTACATCAACAGCAATGCGCCGCTCATCTAAACCATAATCCATTCAACATAGATCCTAGAATTCTAGAGCCTACAGCATAGTTGCCCACACTGAGCTACTTTTAACATGACCAAGACAAAATAATCTACCGTGGCACCACCATTATATATTAAAACATATATCAGCGGATAGCTCATTAGGTAATATCACTCGCATTTATGTCCATGGTTGAATAGTTCAGTAGGTAATGTTATGGCCTGCAGTGTGAGAAACTGTTGTTCAAATCCCAGCAAGAGCACATACCTTAAACATTTTACCCATGCTAATTTTACTTCATTTGTACATGTTGCACTGACCACAGATGGTATTCTGATCTGAAGTTGAACTGTATGAGGCATAGATAACTGTTCAGTGTATCTGCTGTACTGATTTTATCTTCCTCAAGCAGCTTTGTAATGTGCAAATAAATAACGTGTTATCGTTGCATGACAAAATTTGTGGGAAATATGAGGGCAATAACGTAGGTGCTCATTAAATAAGATGACCATCAACCGTAGGCTACACAAGGACTCCCCCTCCTCACAAAAGCCAATTTAACCACTGATTAGCATAACTGAGCTCCAAACTTGCACTGGATATGACTAGTAAAGTGAATCTTTCAGGACTCACCTAACAGATTTTGTGTTTTACTCTCGAACACACACACACACACACACACACACACACACACACACACACACACACACACACACACACACACACACAC
>JAQQZY010000010.1:29951638-29966462 GCA_030068375.1 Ostorhinchus rueppellii | reverse complement strand
CCCTTAAGTAGCTGGGATAGGCCCCATGCGACCCCCGTGACCCTAGTGAGGATAAAGCGGGTATAGAAAATGAATGAGACTCAAGCTAGAATTTACTGTATTTTCTCAAACAAAGAAGTTGTGAAAGTGTCTCAATCCTAAAATGAAGAAAACAATTTTGTACCTTTGCTGGGATATTACATAAAAAATAGATTTAGCTGCTGGTTAAATGTAGATAATGCACTATCTTAAAATAAGTTGTCATGGAAAACATTCATTTATCCAGAAATAGATAGAAAATGAAAAACCATTTCAAAAAGATAAAACTACCTTATTTTCTTCTTTTTGTGCACAAAAGGTAGATACCTGTCATTAACATTGTGTCAATCCAGTCCAGTCCATTACAAAAATTGTGCAACATGTATAAAAACTAAGCACGTAATGTCATGGAATGTCACAACCATACAGGCGAGTAAGATGAATTGGTGCTGTGATGCTGTGTTGTCTGTTCACAATTTATGTGCTGAGGTAGGAGGCTAGTCAAAGGTGGTTCTGATTATCAAGAGAAATTTTGTAACCACAATGATTTTCGGTGGTCGAAATACTTTTTTTCAGTTTTCTGCAATATTGCAAGTTGTCAAAATTTTCTTCTGCAATTTGGAAATACTTTCTGCAAATACCCAAGCCTCCACTATACATCCTTCTCAACCTAATAATACCTATATTGACACCGTATATAGTTTTGCAACTCATCACGTTAAAATAACTCTTTATTCCCTCACTCTACTCCTAATTTAAGTCTTCACAGATCCTTCTCTGCAACAACGTTATCATTACTTGGTACCCAAACAGGTCTTTCCACCCCCTCCCTCGCACTATGGTATTCCCGGGAAATGTGATCAAAGTATTTCTCGATTCCCGGGAAAGGTTATGACAGGAAACCGGGAAAATAGCCTAATAAAAAACATCAGTGGTGCGCTATTTGTTGTCATACACTATAGTAACGTTGATGCAGGCGACAGTGCCACTTAGCTACGATAATACAGGCTCACTTCAGCAGCAGTAGGCCCATACCGCCACCAAAAATCGAGTCCTCGTTTTAATTAATTGTGCTCATGTTTTTAACAAATTGTGCTCCTTTTTGATTCACACTTTTCCTGCATTCTAGACCCGTTCGAGGCGGCACAGCGTTTGATGTGTTTGGGATTGTGTGCTGTCCGTGGTGCTGATATCATACATTACTGCAGGAAAATTGACCTGTGTGACCTCTGCTTCACAGACAGAGGGAACTTAAACTCTGGGTCAGTTACCATAGTAACAGACTCCATGAACCTAACCTGGTTGGGACCAGGTTTTACTCAATGAAGTAAAACAGTTTCTCTCTGTCTCCACCCACTTTCAGCCACACACAGTATTTGATTTCCTCATTCAGTCAGTCAGTTTTGGCGGAGCATAGTTCTGCTGTCTGTTATTTATTTTATTTTTTTAAATCCGTCCGTAGGCCTTTATTAGAAGTCCATTAGACACAATAGGTGGCTTTTTTCACTAACATGGCATGTTATTTTGACAACGATCCCGTGGTTGAAGGTGCTGCTTTACTGTGCAGAGGTGCATAGAGTCATAGAGTGTGTTACTATGGTAACTGATCCAGAGTTTAAGTTCCCTCTGCCTGTGAAGCAGGCTAGAGTTATCCCTCCTTCTCCAGTGTGAGTTCTCTCCCTTTGGGAAACTAAAAACTCAGACTTTCCCCTCATTTCATGGTTAACAAAGTCAGTTTTCTCTAAACCTGCTCTGTGAAACAGACCCCAGACCCCTGTCTTCTCCTGAATCCTAATTTCTAACATTATGGGTCGATTTTCCCACAGTAATGTGTGATTTCAGCACACGACCCCAAACACATCAAACGTGCATCATTCTAAAAGATTTAATGTTAAAATAGTTGAACATACTGTAGTTTAATGTCTGAAAAGAGCATCAATCATCACCCAGTTATGGTGGACATCTGACCTGCCGTTGGCTCCAGTGACACCAACGGTCTTACAAAGGATAGGCAACCACTGTCTTAAAACACGTTAAACACAGCATTGTTTTATTACGTAGGCTTCAAACAAACACAAACATTTATACAAAATGACTCTACCCTAAAGCAGAACCTACCAGGATGAACAATGAGGAGAAATCTTTGGCCACAAGTTTACATTTGCTGTGCCGCCTCGAACCAGAATGACTCAAAAAGGAGCACGATTTGAGCACAACTAAACTAAAAGGAGCGCTGGATTAAGTAAATCGGCTGCACGTTTTTTAAAATAGCAAGCTCAAGATTATTTAAACTGAATGCTCAATTTCATAAAATGAGAGCACGATTTAATAAAAAATTAGTGCATGTTTTATACAAATCGTGTGCACATATTTATTAAATTGTGCGCTTGATTTAAGAAAAATAAAACAAGAGCACGTTTTAGATAGGCGAGAGCACGACTCAGTACAGCGAGCACACATTTTTTGTAGATGAGTCCACAATTTAGGAGAAGGAGTTCACGATCTAATAAAGTGAAAAGTGAACGCACGTTCTATTTAAAGGTGCATGCAATTTAGCAAAGTGAGAGCACAGCTTGGCAAAGTGAGCACACGTTTACTCGAAGCCCCCAAAAATATTGCTTTGATCTCTCCCAGGCTCCATACATAAGGCTTACCTGGGCTCAAAAAATGAACAAAAAAAATATGTTTTAAAAAGTTATTTCCTGGGAATCCCGGGAAATAACTGGATTCCCGGGAAATGGCTTGTCTTATCCCGGGATCTGATTCATGTCATTTTCGGGAAAAATATTAAATCCTATACTACAAGTCATACAACCAGAACTATAATATTATACTGATTCATCTTGTACTACTTCTTATACCCATACACCATCCTTTCACATAACATCGGAATAAAGGTATCACTACAAAAAAAGAAAGCACAGCTGTTCTTCTAGACACAAAACATTTATTACTTTTCATTTTATATGTCATTATGTCAGAATGCACATGTATTCATATAGCTTGGTATAAGAAAACAAAATATTTTGAAATATCTTTCTATTAAAGTGTATATGAATGAAGGTGAAACACTAACAGTTACTGCCTTCTTCAAACAGGACACATTACTTGACATTACTGTCATTTTGCATGGTTCAAAAAAAAAAAGCACATGCATAACTTATACAATTTACCAATAAATATGTACAATAAAACTTAAAAGAGTCAGAGTCTTCGGTTTCTGAACCAGATGTGTCAACAAATGCAATCTGCTGTGCATTGCATGTGTTTTATTCTGGGAGATGCATGGTGGAAACTACCGAACACTGCCGAGCTAGTTGTCGGGTCCTCCCGTGGGCTTCAAACGTGTCGAAATCCAACTTCGGAAAATGAAGACTGCCCTTATTTGGTTGTCGTCGCTTTTCATCCCATGGTCAGTATTATGTAAATATTGCCCAACTTTGACCCCGTGTGGCCTTACATGAACACATATTGTCAGCTGGAAAGTGCTGCCAGCTACGTGTCGTGCAGATTTTAGTGTGTCGCTGGTTTGCCAAATGAATCCCCAGCCTGATTTTATTATTCTGTAAAATTGCAAGTTATTAAGTTTTTCTTCTCCAATCGTGAAAATATTTCTGCAAATTGCAGAATGCAGATGGGTATTTCAAATGCTGATTTTTTACAAATGCTTTTCATTGTCCTTTTCATTATTTCTTTCTCCAGCTTTTTTACACCTCAACATGTTGATGTTTTAGCGATTCGCTTCCAGTGACCCATCATACATGACTAAATAAATGAAAATTTTGCATTTTATTAAAAAAAAAAGATAGGAATATGTATGAAATGAGGAAAAACCAGAGCATCCATCCATAGGCAGTCATTGTATCAATAAATATCATTAATCACTTTTTAAAGACTCAGGAAATGTGTAATGTGCTGCATGCACTGGAGAAACAGACGTGCTTGAATGAATAATGTAATCATTTCCTGAAAATGTAGTAAAACCCAATAATGTAATAACTTCACCAATAATGTAATAAACTATCCTGACTGATATTGTAATAACATTTTTACGGATAATGTAATACCTTATTACATTATTGGGGATTTTTTACATTTTCAGGTGTTTTTTTTTTTTTTTTTCCAAAACTGATAATGTTAATCTTAACAGATAATGTAATATATATATATGTTCATTTTCAGTCCAAAGTTCTACATTTGTGTTTTGAGAATCTAAAACTGTTAAATACACTGGATTTGAAACAACAGAATGACTACTGGGTTAAAGTGCAGGTATTACAATATCAGTCAGGATATTTTATTATATTATTGGTGAAGTTATTACATTATTGGGTTTTATTACATTTTCGATCAGTTAAGTGCAAATTGTATTACATTTTCAGGCGTTATTACATGTTGAGTAAATTATTACTTTATAGGGTGCTACAATACAAAAATTCTTCCAGTAGGTACTCTAGATTTAAAAAAAAAAAAACCCAACAACTTTCAAACATGCATGACCTTTTAAACTACAATTTAAGCAACTCCTCCTTATTCCAAGCAATGACATTTGCTATTTATATAAATGTAATTTTATTGTGCTTTCAATGTTTCAAACAAATAAAACACTGCAACACATAAAGATTTAACACAAAATCTTCAGAAAGTAAAAACATGAAAAGAAAAATAAAATACATTAATTCACATCACTTCTCCTACATGATTCACACAAATATCTGACATAGATCATAAATAGTTTCATAACAAACACCCAATAATAGAGTCAAGTTAAGTGAATAAAGTAAAGTTTTCCAGAGACTCCAAAATTTATCAGATTGCTGATGCTCATTCATTCATTCATTCATTTTATGAGCTGCTTAATCTTCTAGAGCAGGGGTGCCAAACGTGTGGTCCGGCAAAGGGTCCAATCTGGCCCATGAAATAAATTTGCAAAGTGCATAAATTACACTGACAATATTAACAGTGGGCGACACAATGGTGCAGTGGATAGTGCTCGTGCCTCACAGCAAGAAGGTCCTGGGTTTGATTCCAACACCAGTCGATGGTGGGACCTTTCTGTGTGGAGTTCATGTGGGTCCTCTCTGGATACTCTGGCTTCTGATAGGTTAATGGGTTCATCTAAATTGCCCATAGGTGTGAATGAGAGCGTGATTGTTTGTCTCTCTAAGTCAGCCCTGCGATGAACTGGAGACATGTCCAGGATGTATCCCGCCTTCTGGGATAGGCTCCAAGCGACCCCCATGACCCTAGTGAGGATAAAGTGGGTGATGATGAATGAATGAATAGTAACAGTCAAGGGTAGTGAACTCATTTTAGTTCAGGTTCCACATACAGACCAATGTGATCGCAAGTAAAATAATATCATAATAATAATAATCTATAAGTAATGATGTGAAGAAAATAAGATTACATAAGGCTCCAAACTCCAAATGTTTTTCCCTGTTTTAGTGCAAAAAGAAACCCATTAAATTATGAAAAAATATCATTAACAAGTAGCTTTTAACAATAAAATGTGAACAACCCAAACATTTATTCATTCATTATCTGAACCTGCTTTATCCCCACTAGGGTCACAGTGGTCACTGGAGCCGATCCCAGCTACTTTATGAGCGACCACCCTGGACATGTTGCCAGGTCATCACAGGGCTACAACCTGAACAAATATATGAAAATCAAGTGGATTTTTAACAATATTCTACCAGTTACTAAATGTGTTTGTTGAGCTGATCTATAATGCACATGTGCAAATTAAATCCAAGTTCATCATAATCAGAATTTGACTTATTTTTCTCAGGAAAATTCAAGAATTTTTGTCGGGTTATTCTCATCTTTTTTGTTTGGATAGCTTGCAAATGTAAATATTTTCATAATTTATTGTTTTTTTCATTCAAACAAAGAGAAAAATTTGGAGTTGTCATTATTAATGGGCTATTGTGCTTTTATTTACACTGCAGATCAAATTGGGTGAATGTTGCCTCTGAAAAATGAGTCTAGAGGGTTGCAGAGTGCTGGAGCCTATCACAGTTAACATCAGGCAAAGGCACAGGAAAACATTACTTATAACTAATCTAAATGGCTTTTTTAAAATGCACCAATGCATAATTTAGCTCCTGTAGTACAACAGTACAGCCAAATCCATCTGAAGTTTCTTTCAAAGTGCTGATCAAACAGGATCTTGAAAATCAGTTCATTCTGCAGATGTTTGATGCTTTTGTGTGCAGCTTTGTGAAGCCTGTGGTGTGGTTTCTCCTCAGCTTCCTGCTGGTGAACAGCGTGGCTCTGCACGGCGACGGCTGTCCCATCTGCCAGTCTGTGGAGAAGGAGCTGATCAAACTCTCCAGAGACCTCAACTGTTCCCTTCAGGTGGGAATGCTTTTGGAAGTCAGCAGCACGCTTTTCTCACTGTCAGCGCCTAAAACACACTGCCGCTGGCGCCCGTCAAATGTGAAAGATGCCCGAGTGAATAAGAGGAAAATAAAGATGCATTTTGACTGTGGCTTTCTATTGAAAGCTTAGTCACACCTGTTTGGCTCTTTACATATTCATTGTTTGCAAAAGCGTGTTGCATCTTGAGAAAAACATTCTCACTCTGAATTTGGAAACCAAAGCAATGTGGTGATGTAGAATTAAAAATGTCAGCACATGCTTGCAGACTCTGCGTGAGCTTGTTGACAATGCAGCTGATGAATAGTTGATGTGGTCTTCTGTGCAGAATTCACAGTCAGGTGGCGGCGGGACAGACAGCTGTGAAGGCTCGCAGCTCTATCCTCCCACACCCCCCATCATGTTACAGGTAAACTGCACAAACAGCCTCCACCTGTAGGACCTACTCCACAACTCCACACCTTATTACAAACTCCAGCAGAATGAGGGTTAGCACTGAAACTGTCCGTCTAGTTCATTTGTGTTCTCACTGGAGGCTTAAGACAGGAAATGAGGAATTTGACACTGAACGGCTTTAGATTTTTAAGATATGAAGTTAAAGATAATCCACTGAAATCTCATCCAGACAGAACAGGGACTGTGGGTTCGATCTAATCCTAAATCTACAGGAGGTGATCTCTTTTTTTTCCTTTTTTTTTTTATTACCTCCGCCAAAGAGGTTATGTTTTTGCCGGTGTTTGTCTGTCTGTTTGTCTGTTAGCATGATAACTCTAAAAGTTATGGATGGATTTTCATGAAATTTTCCCAGATTGTCAGAAATGGGGCATCCTACACATTATTAGATTTTGGTGGTGAGCCGTGCATTCAGCGCCATCTAGTGGATGAAAGTACAAACACTGCCTTGGCAGAGGTCTGTGCTCTCCGAATGCTTCTCTACTTTTATTTTGAAATAGCAGTTTATTACAAAGCACAACATGCATCATATCAAGGGCCATTTTAGACCCACTGCCATGTGCAAATTTTCTAAGTTTCAGTAACTATAAACATAAACATATTGGGAGAGAAAGTAAAACCATGTGTACAAAGTGACGAAATAAATAAAATCAAGGGGAAGGGATTAGATGAGATTACAAACTATAATAAACGCAAAAATAATGAGAATAAGGTAAAATCAGAATCACAGTTCAGGCTTCCACAAAATCTGGTTGTAAAGGTTGAATATACTGGACCCATTTGGTCCAGAGTTGAATAAAAACAGTTTTCTTAAGACGAAGAGAGAAGAAGGTGATCTCTTTGAATCAATATCTTTTCATTTAGTCCTTCATTCATCCATTTTCTGAACCCGCTTAACCCCTTGATGCCGACTGTTGCAAATTCACAACAAACCCCACCACCACCACCCACACACACACTCCAAAATGCAACCAAAATACTATCTACTTGAAAGCAAGAACAAGTGAAATTTTTTTTTCCACAATTGCACATAAATTCAGATGTCAAAGGGTTGATCCTCACTAGAGTGATGTGGGTCGCTGGAGCCTATCCCAGCTACTTATGGGCGAAGACAAACAATCACACACATTCACACCTATGGGCAATTTATATTTACCGATTAACCTATCAGTGCATGTCTTTGGATAGTGAGAAGCTGGAGTACCTGGAGAGAACCCACTCGGACATGGGGAGAACATGGAAACTCCATCTTTTAATTAAAACTTAAATTTTCTTAACAATGTTACATATTAAGAACAGTAGCAGAGATACAGATGAGGAAAAACTCAAATAGAGAGGAGAAAGAGAGAGAAAAACTCCACTGTCATTAACCCTTTCATGCATGAATTATGACGACATTAGTCAACATAAAGTTCCTGAGTGTTTGTATCTTTAGGTATGACAACACCCCCCAACACAATGCAATTGAGTTGTTTTTATTTGTTTTGGGTTTTTTTGTCCACTCAGCCAGACACCATGCATTTAATTTTTGCACCAAAGAAACATGTATTTAAAACCTAATATCAGAAAGTGATATGAAAAACTATGCAATGAAAACATTTTTCATGCTGCTAATCAGATGTTCTCCTACATTTTATCATTCTTTAATACTAGTTATTATTCACTTCATGGAGATAATATGCCAAAAAAAAAAAAAAAACAGGTTTGCTTTTTTATTTACCTTAAAACATTTCACTGCAGATCAGGTTTATCAAGAACAGCATAGTTCGAGTATTTGGTATGAATGTCAGTGTATGGGATGGTGCATAAGTGTCCACTGTGTTGGCTAATATGGAACTAAAACAATAAAACCCATGAATATAGAAGAGAACTGCTTTGAATAGCTGTACACCGGAGTGAGCACGATGCATGAAAGGGTTAAACTGTGTTAATTGTAAGGTTAAATACACTGATAAAGTTAAAGTTAAAACATTTTAACCACTTCTCATGAAATGATTGTGACAATGTGATTTATTCTTGATAGATAAAGTGTAACTGGGACTCAGCATGCAATCCTTTGACCTAATTATTAGTTTGTATAAACAGGAATGAAAAGAAGAATGTGAAAACTACATTTTTCCAACTTTATGAGCAACAGTGTAGATTTTCTTTGTAGTTCCATTGGAGTTTATAGTATATAATATATAAAATATATAATATAATATTATATTATATATAATTCCCACCACTACTGTAACTTTGGTGTTCTAGATAAACCTGATCTTCAGTGACATGCATGAGTGTAAAAAAAAAAAAGAAAAAAAAGCACATTTTTTTTTAAACAAAAAGGTTTTGGGTTTATCTCCATGTAGGTGTGTTAAAATGTGAGAACACATCACATTAGCAGCAATAATTCAGTTTCAATTCAATTTTATTTGTATAGCCCTATATCACAACAAGGTTGTCTCACTGAGCATTAAAGACATTTTTATTTCATACTTTTCACATCGTATAGCTTATAATATTAAACACAAATTGTAGCTGTAAATAGGTTCTTAAAAAATTAATCACATTGGGTCAAGGAATAAAACCACTCAGGAAAAAAAGAAATCTTAATTAAGGTTCTCATAATTCGTGCATGAAAGGGTTAATCCTTTTGTTCAGACAATATGAAATTTTGGCATTGACTTTCTGATTTTTTATTCAAGGTTTCCAGGTTTGAATGCCAGATATTTCTAATGGTTTTTGCTGCTTCTTGTTATGGGGTCAGAGGTCACACTAAATACTGACTTCAACCTTTAGAACCCCTTTAGTTCCATTTTTTGTGTGTTTTCAGGCTGTGCACATATTTCCTGTATTTTTTTTGTTGTATCTAAAGAAAAGAGACTGAGAAATAAATATGCGTGTTCATTTCAACGCTGCAAAAACAACAAATCTAAAGGCTGCATAAAACTTCTGCACAGTAGTGTATACATATGTTTAGACCAATTAATTCACATAATAGTTGTGAGTAGAATTTGTACTGTTCATACACTGTCATAAAGTAAAAAAGGAATCATGTGTTGACCCCAACTTTTTATTTCTCATGAAGTTTCCAGTGTTTCCATTTGACTGTTTTTTCTTCATCTGAATGGTTGTTAGACAGCTCTTCTTTTTATTCAGTGAACAATCTGAATGAATCTAACATCCCTATATGTGCACAGTTCAGTAACATTAATGCTACCCCAGAGGATGGCAAACTTTGTTGTGTGATCTGAGTGAAACTGAAAATAAGTTTAATTATTTCCTGTTCATGAAGACATTAGAGATATACAATACTCAGTAAGATGATTATGAAAAATATGAGCTGTGTTTCAGAAAGGGAGCCTTTATTGGAGCAGATTGGATTTCCAAAGCCTCAGGGAGGAAGACAGAATATGTTGTTTATGATGACAATGCAGAAGAAACTGTATTATTTTGATTATATTTCAGCGCTGTAACTAGATTTTTGGTGCCATGTGAAGGTTGGGCACTTTGTATGCGTGACAGAAAAGAAAGTATCAACTCTTATACCGTATAACATGACATTTTATTCCATTATTTTTTTCATCAGTAGAAAGGACATACACTGATCTGCCATTACATTATGACTACTGGCAGGCAACCTGGTATAAATTTTTAATTATCTCATTATAATACTATCGGATGTATTCATCCAGCGCCATCCACAGATGCTCAATTGTTCTGAGACTGGGATGTCCTTCCGTAGTCCATATTTGGGCCGTAGTAACCACCGCAGATCAGGAACACCCAACAAAACCTGCAGCTGTGGAGATGTTCTGATCCAGTCATTATCGTTATAATATGGACCTGGTCAAAGTCATTGAGTTCCTTTCTTTTTTCACTTTCACTTTCTTTTTTGCTGCTTCCAACACATCAGCTTGGAGGACTAAATATTCACTTCCAATCCATTAAAACACAGGTGTCAAACATGCGGCCCGGGGGCCAAATCTGGCTCACCAAGGGGTCAATCTGGCCCCTGAGATGAATTTGTTAAATGCAAACATTACACTAAAGATATTAACAGTCAAGGATTTTAAACTCATTTTAGGTTAATTCAATCCAAAGTGGATGAGACTTGTAAAATAATATTATAATAACCATAAATAATGAAAGCTGTACATTTTTCTCTTTGTTTAGTGTAAAGAAAAAAAAAAGTAAAATTACACAAAAGTATTTACATTTACAGACTAGCCTTTCATAAAAAAACTGAATAACCTTAAATCTCTTAAGAGACATATGGGAATTTTAATAATATTCTGCCTGTTATTTACTGTTTGGTGTATTCGTAGATCTACTATGATCTCTAAGTTGTTATTCACATGTATAAATGATAGACTAAGATGTAATATTGTTAACATTGCACTCATTATATTTAAGAATTTTCAGGTTGTTCATATTTGTTTGTGTTATTTTTGAGTACAATTTATAAATATAAACATTTAAATTATGGAATTTAAATTTTTTCACTCAAAAGTTATCCTATTATTTTTATATTAGTTTACTGGTCCGGCCCACTTTATACCATATGTGGCCTCTGAACTAAAATGAGTTTGACACCCCTGCATTAGAAGGACCCATTGTAATGAAATAATCATTCACTGTCACAAAGTCAGTGTAGTCTGTAGTTCGGTGTTGACCTCCTAAAGTGGGGGTGTCAAACATAAGGCCTGCAGGCTAAAACCGGCCCTCCAAATGCTCCAATCCGGCCCGCTGGATGAATTTGCAAAGTGCAAAAATTAGACTGAAAATATTAACAGCCAAGGAAAATAATATCATAATATCCTATAAATAGGGCGACACGGCGGTGCAGTGGTTAGCACTCATGCCTCACAGCAAGAAGGTCCTGGGTTAGATTCCCACACCAGTCACTGGTGGGACCTTTCTGTGTGGAGTTTACAGGTTCTCTCCGGGTACTTCGGCTTCCTCCCACAATCCAAAGACATGCGCTAATTGGTTAATCTAAATTTTCCATAGGTGTGAGAGTGATTGTTTGTCTATATCTTAGCCCTGTGATGAACTGGCGACTTGTCCAGGGTGTCACCCCCCCTTCGCCCTTAACTAGCTGGGACAGGCTCCATGTGACCTTAGCGAGGATAAAAATGATAGAAAGGTATAGAAAATGAATGAATGAATGTCCTATAAATAATCATAACTCCAAATTTTCTTCTTGATCTAATGTGAAAAAAGTAAAATTACATTCTTGTCACAATAAAATGTGAAAAACCTGAACAAATATGAGAAACCTGAAATTTCTGGAGAAAAATAAGTACCATTTTAACAATCTAATGTCACACATTATTAACACAGTTTACAGACCAGTGGATCTACAAATGCAGAAAACATGTGTAACTTTAACAATATCATGCCTTTTTCAAATGTGTTCTGCATTTGTAGATCCACTGTGATCTGTAAACTGTGCTGATAATGACAGAAGAAACAAAAAGACGATATTTCAGGGTGTACGTGGTTGTTCAAGTTATTCAGGTTTTCATAAAGGAATTTAACTTTCACTCCAAAACAAAGAGAAGAATTTGGATTATTATTTATAGGTTATTATGCCTATTATTTTACTGATTCGGCCCAACTGAGATCACATTGGGTTGAACTGGCCCCTGAAATAAACTGAGTTTGACACTCCTGACATAAAGGTGTGTAATATGTTGTGATATCTAGTAGTGAAGTGAACCCCACACCCACCATTAAGGCCATTAAGAACACAAACAACATGCAAGTCCCAAATGGGTGTTAACTCTGGTCCACGCGCCACCATTATAGATTATTTACTCCTTAACGGTAGATGCCACTCGCCGTAAAACAGAAAAAAGGAGCAGATGAAGCTACTGTGGGAACACATCCGTATAACATTCTCCCTTTGTAAATGTAAACGGACCATTTTATGGTAATGAAAACAAACAGTTCACTTTATTTTTTGTTTTCTGTTGATTATACACTAATGAAACCATAATTACGATCAGTATATTCAGTTTCTACCATCAGATCCTCAAAAATCCTGAAAAACCTAAAACACCAGACCTTCAAACTCCACTGACTCACAATAAGTTTTTATTTTCATTTGCACTAAATATGTCATGATAACCTTTTGCCTAAAATGTGTATAATGATGTACAACACCCACAGACATAAAACATGCAGGTTTTCATTTTTACAGTTTCACCTGTCAAAAAAAAGCACTTAGAGTTTCAGTGGAAAAAAATGGAAGAAATCAGTCCAGAACATACCACCTAAAAGCCATTTAAAAGGACATTTTCTGGCTCTAAAAGAGGTGGAGGTGGTACCATTATGATCAGAGGTAGAATGCCTTCCACTGGACCAGGCCTTTTACAAGCAGCCGATTTTAGGAGCGTTAGTAATTATATGATACAAGAAAATGACATATTTATTTATTTTAAACCATATGGAACCTTTTTCCGTTTTTGTTTGAAACTACTTTTCAATTAAATAAGACAAACGTTTAAAAAATGCACACCAAACAAACTAAAAACAAAAAGGTGGTGCCATATGACGTTTATACTAGGTCATTCTTTCTCAGATATGAGGATAATATAATGTGTCCTTGAATAAAGTCCATTTCTTCCATCTTTGGTATTGGGTTTACTGTTGCTGTAGCACACAAACACTTATTCATGTGAACAAAGTCAATATATGAGTTACTGTGATTGCAGATTTACAGATTGGTTTATTATCTTTCTGCAAACAAGTCAAACAAACAGCAGAATTTGCCAAAGTCTCGAAGAAAAACAGGATTAGTTTAATAAAACATTTGGCACCCTGCAAGAAAGTTTCATGAAATGCCTCCTTGTTACAACCACTAAATTAAGCAATATTTCTGTTTGATTAAAGACCTATATCATGAGCTGGAGGTGACACAGCACTTGACAGAGGTGTAGGAAAAAGCCTGAATAATACCAGGAAACTCAAAAGTCTGATTTAAATCTAAGTAGCTAAAAACTCACTGTGTTTTCTGAAGAAAAAAAAATAAAAGGTTGTCCAGTGTATGTCAGCATTTTCATGTTTGGATGTATGTTGCAGTTGTTGCATCTCAGTATTTGTTAACTCAATCTGTTTTCTATATTTCTGCTCTCCAGCACTATCCTCTGTACAGAGTGAGTGATGCCGGCTGCACAGGCCAGGACGCGGCGCCGCCTGAAGAGCGACACCTGCTGTTCAGAGAGAAGTACGACGTGCTGTCAAAGGAGGCTTCACAGAGGGTGAGCACTCTGCAGTCTGATCACACCACCCCTATTGCTTTGCTTCCTTTCTCTCCCACATCACAAATCTCTTCTGAGACGGCCTCGTCCAATTAAAATACAGTACAACAGTGCGCTGTCAGAAACAGGCCCGTATGAAAACAGCAGATGGTGGGGCTGATGATGTAAGCCGGCAGCAACGGCCAGGTCTCTGAGGTACATCTGGGTTGTGTTTTTTTTTCTTTCTCCTCAGCTGCTGCAGTGGTTTAAGCCCCGCCTTATCCTGAGTGGCCACACCCACAGTGGATGCGAGGTTCTCCATGACAACAAGTACCCAGAAATCAGTGTGCCGTCCTTCAGTTGGAGGAACCGAAACAACCCCAGCTTCATCCTGGTGAGTGAGAACACTGCAAAGTCTCAGCTTGATCAAATGACTACGAAAACAAAGGATAAAGGATTTTAGGAGAAAAATAACACTTTTACAAACTCAAATGTTAAATCATTGTCATTGATGTGTCATTTCGGAAAACCCCCCCCAAAAAAACAGAGTATGTAGACTTGTATAATCAACAGACAAAACTGACAGTAAAAACAACTAGAATTGAGAACATAATACAGTAATGACAGTATTAAATACAAAGTACTAATACCAACATCTTTAATGACCTCTACTAAACATTAGTTTTATAATTTCTTGCATTTTTTTCTGACTTTCTCTGGCATCAACAAATCAAAATTTG